>JAJQXH010000046.1:1522500-1552500 GCA_022343465.1 Oscheius sp. G VE-2021 | reverse complement strand
ATGCATTTAAGTGTTTTACTGTCATTAATATTACTTAAAATGTTTAGATTGCAAGCAACAAAATGCTTACTTGGGGTGGATCCGAACCCTTGATGTTTGTCTGACCTTCCCCTGATTTTCAGCGCGTAAAAGGAATTTTAACGTACTATAAGCATTGTGTTTACAATGTTTTATTGATTTTTGATTTTAAAACAAACACAAACCATTTCAGGATGACCTGGTAGCTTTGTGACTTTCACACCCGTACGCAATCGCCGGCCTGTGAAAAGGGAACCGCCCCGCTGACCAAACAACGAAGATTCGGAACAATCTCGGGCAAACCTTTTTTTATTGAAAAACAGCGCTAAGGCCTGAACCAAAGAACATTTAGATCACAATCAAGATTGGTCCGCTCGGACCGACTGGAAGAAACGCTGAAACTACACTCTTGTCGTAGTCACGAAATAAAGTTTAATATGAAAATTCAAAGAATTATTTGCAATGTAGAAACTTTTAATATATTTTTTTTCAAAAAAATGTATCTTTTGGTAAGGTTTTGTAAAATGCGAATTGAAAACGTAACTTTTGAAATTTTTCGATTGTTCGTTTAAACCGCATTTTAAACATGCAATTGTGAAATTCTACAAAAAAGAAACTATAGTAGCTTTCATTTTGTCTATAGACAAATGGCTAGGATGTCGGGCCTGCAATCTAAACTACCCAAGTTCGATCCCCAAGACCAAACTTAGTTTATTTCAATCATTGTGCTCAATCTTCGTTCAAAAACCGTTTTAAAAGTAATAAAAAAGAATCAGTCGTGCCTAATTAAATTTAAAAAAAATGTCATTAAACTTCAGTATTATTTCATTAGGATGACTTGAAAGTGTATTATTCAATACTGAGATGATATTGTAACCGTAAAGCCAACGGCTGGGAAACTCCCAATTGACGTTTGCACTGGCGGTCCGCATATACCCAGATTGAAACACCGAACACGCAAAGGCGCATTTACAATTTTTGTGAACACATTTTCCTCCCGTTTTTTTCTATAAATACGCCCCTAACTTCTCTATTTTTGTCATTCGAATCTAAAGCTGGTTTTGAAAAGAACCCCTTTTTTATGGTAACATGGTCTGTCGTATTCGTATGTAACTTGATTGTTCTAGTTTTTTTTGTTGAAATTTTAGACGTAACATGTCATCATTCATTTTCGACTTCAATCCAGATGTTTCCATCCTAACCGTCGGTTTTATATTTTCAGCTGTCTGCCTTTATTTTTTGCCATTTCAAATTTTAATAAACACAGTGAGTTGTCCATTTTCACAGCATTTTTTTGTTTTTAGGCAATTTTGTCCTCAAGAGAACTGAGAAGAAATTCTCTATTTGTTCTTATGCTCCAAATAAATTGTCTTGACATGTTAGAAACCGTTTTAAACATCATTTTTGGCTTATTATTGGTCTTCCCAAATGTGGAAAAGATGTTTCCATTCTTTGTAGGGGTGAGGGAAAAAGAGAGAAAGACACAGAGAGATAGAGAGATAGAGAGAGATTTAAAGATAGTAGATAAAGAGAAAGGGAAAGAGATAGATAGATAGATAGATAGATAGATAGATAGATAGATAGATAGATAGATAGATAGATAGATAGATAGATAGATAGATAGATAGATAGATAGATAGATAGATAGATAGATAGATAGATAGATAGATAGATAGATAGATAGATAGATAGATAGAGAGAGAGAGAGAGAGAGAGAAGAAAAAACGAAAGAGAGAAACATATGAAATTCTCCTTTCAGACAATTGGAGGTGCTGTAATCTCCCTTTGGATTTCAGCTTTTCCCCTGATGGCAATTCTTGCGCTCAGTCGAGTTATAGCCATTTTGACCAGGAACCAAATACCAAAAACTGTATTTTGTATTATTAAAGTAAGTTTAAAAAAAAATTTAAAGCATAAAACCTTTTTAGGTTTTAATTGGTCTAATATGGGGATCTGCTCTGATTTACTGGCTATGTATGTCATATTTCAAATGTTTCTATATCGAAGGCGTTCTGTGGGGCTATGATTTTTCGAAACCATTCACTATGTCTTTGTACTATCTAGAAGTTTATGTAATGTACCCATTTCTTCTACTATCCTACTTTACTTATGCTGTTTTAATTATTTATCTTGTAAGGGTGAGTGTAACCAATTTTTTTTATTTTTGCAAAATTTGGCATGCGGATACTTCGAGACTCAATCGATATTGATTATTGGCACGCAAAAAGATCAACTGCTTCATTTGAGAACAAGATCGCTTTCGCAGACAAATTTTGAAAATTTGCCCATTTCTGGCACGCAGTCGCTCCAAGAATAAATCGATATTTAGTTATGACCTATTTACCAATTGATCGCGTCAGATCCAAACGACATTTTTTAGCTATAAGAGTTGAAAAGGCAAAATTTAAGTATTGATCTTACTTTAACGTGAATCTTTGAATATTTTGTTATAATGACACGTATTCGCTTCAAGACGCAATCTATAATAAAGTGCTGCTGCGCGCTCGATAAATCGATATTGCTCAATCTACAAATGTCCAGACGATGTACGCTCTGGCTTAGCAATCGATAATTCTTTGTTGAATGTTTCTCGATGTGTGGCATCAAAAATTCATCGATTAGGACAAGTTGCAAATCTGGCACGCAGGAGCTTCGGGACCCAATTGATTCAGATTGCCTGTTGGATTTGAGCCACCAGTATTGATTTATTGATTTTCAGACCCGTCATGGATTTTCACATTCAAGCTATAAACAGGAACTCACAATTTTCCTTCAATCAACGTTTTCAACTGCTTATTTCTTTACCATTGTCACGGTTTTCTACATCTCTGGTAATCTAAAATTTAATTTTTAAAAACGTACAAATGTTTCAGGACAATCTGCATTTGTCCACAAAGCAACAAGAATTGTCATGTTGTTCATGTGGGGCTTTGCCTCTTTCGTCAACCCTGTTGTTCTGCTGTCCTTTAACAAATAAGTAACGAATTTTTTCTAGAATTGAAGATTTCAGAACAATTCGATCGAGAGTTAAGAAAATTTTGGTTCCTCCAGCTTTCTTTCTACCCCGAAAACAAGCGTAGTTCCCGTGCAATAAGAAATAAATAAAATGATATGAATTTGCCTCCAGCGTAAAACGCCGGCGTTTCTTTAAAATAACATAAAACTTGTCTTTTAAAGAAAGTCGTCGCCGGTACCATCCTTGCCGAGGCTGCCGATCGCGTACGGGTGTGAAAATTCCTGCGATTACATGTCAGACAACCACGGTTTTCTCCTCTATTTTAGATGGGAATGTTGAATATTCGAAGAAAAAAGGACCAAACACTAAATAATTCCATGGATGAAGCAAACTCGTACACACAGTACAGGTGATACGTTAAATTGCCTGTTATTCACACTTGCTTGTCGCCTAGAATGCTCATAAATGGCGTTTTAGATGATTTAGATTATCTTAAAAGCAAAGTGATTAAACTTCAAACTGTTCTTTATTTATGGGAACAACTTTTCTAATTTTTAAAGGAACCTGGCGATGTTTGTTTTAAAAATTACTTTTTTGAATAATTTGTTTTGTTGAATTTAATGATTTACTTAATGTTTCATACTTATAACATGGTCACAATTTAAGTTGACGACATTAAACCTATTGAAATTACATTCAAGTGGCATAGGTTATATATTTCGTTCAGCTTTGAAAGTAGTATTTGAGAATAATGCAAATTTTTGCTAGTTTTTTCAAGTTTATCTGACAATTGCATGAAACATTGTGATTTTTCAAATTTTTTATCGTGCGAAAAAATTGTAATTAGTTTATTTTAAATCGTTTAAACTTTTCACGGTTACGGACGAGCCAATGTTTTAGTGTTTTGAAAATCGATAATAAACCGCTGCTCTCAACCTGTCTAAAATCAAAAATAATAAAATAAAATTTTGTCTGAAAATATTTTTAGAAAAATGCAATTTATGAAACTGTGAATAAAATGTGGAGGCTGCGGAAGGCCCCTTTTTAAATTTGTAAAAAAAAAGTTATAAGCACCGGTTTATTTTAATGTGGAGTACGGTTCAAATCAAATTGATGCGGATCTTCGAACAAAAACTAAAAAAGTGCAAAATTTAATAAAAAAAAACAACTAAATTTGATTATTACAAACCTCTATATTAGATATTTTGCTTTGTAATTTTCTTCACTCTATTAAACTTGATGTATATGAACTTTTATTTGTTACACCTGCTCTTTGCCCTGAATTCATTTTGCGGTTCATTTATGCGATTATTTAAAAAAATTAAATATTTAAAAGAGTTGTGTTAAATTAGTTCTATATTTGTCTTTCTTTCTCAAGTCTCTGAATCTGTTTCATTTTATTTTATAACATTTTAATTATGGTTTAAATTTTTCTCAATTTCGGAATCAAACATTCTAAACGTTGTAATTTTAGATCATAAAAGGGGCTATTGAGGGACACTACAAATTCTAAACAAATAAACGTTTTAATTAAACAATTATTCCAGAAAACAATTTTTTACTACAATTTTTGTTTTTCCTGTTTCACGTGGAATAGACTCTTCTGGCCAGACCTCATTAACGTTTCAAAGCGTCTTTCAAAACGGGTAGTTCTCATTCCGGGTTATAAAAGACGCTATTACAATAAAAGGTCATTTTCAATGGTGAACTATTCGAAAATTCGTGCTTTGTTTCAATTGTTGTTAACATAAAAGCCAGTTAAGGTAAGGATAAGACGCGATTCGTATATTTAACCCTTCAAAAGCCGAAAATGGAGTTGTGTTTTGACATTTTTAACAGTTTTGTTATATTTGTTGAGGTTCAGGCATCCGTTGTCTAGAAAAATTAAGTGAAATTTGAATTTTTAAAAAAACTTCATTAAGATTTATTTTAGGGAACTCTAAAGTAGCATTAATCATTTAAAAAATCCTTGACTCTATGTTTGCGTCATTTAGATCATTTCTTAAGGTAAATTACAATAATCCATATATTACCTAACGTTACCTTGATAGAAAATTCAATATCCCCCCTCACACTGCCAGCAACATCGATATCTCCCTAAAACTCTCGAGTTTTTTTGTTGGTAAAATACATCTTTTTCGCAACGTTTGGGGAAATGCCATGAGGTTATTACCGCACTGGGTTGATTAAAATACAAGGTACAAAAGTTAGTCTCGACTCCTAGAGAATCCTTGTCTTGAAACCAACGCTTAGGTCTTACACATTATTTTTACAATACACTCCAATTCGTTTTAGGGATTTTTGCATTTAATGATTACTTCTTAACTTATGATTACTTCTTAACAAATTGTTAGGTAGCGAATTTATGGCGAATTTCAAGTATATTTCGATCAAGACAGTGAAAAAAGCTCATTGTCAGACTCTCAGCCAAGGTTGATTAGAGGATCCACAAGGTACCTATTTTCTATTTGGATTCCATCCCATATGGAGATGTTTATTGCGGGACTACCCTTGCCGCGACCGCCGATCCCGTACGGGTGTGAAACTCGCGGCGCAAGAATTCTCTGCGTCTTTCCAGGCGGGAACATTGAAAATTCGAAAATGACGACCGAAAAGTCGGCAAACCGATGGATTGAACCGGCGCGTAAACACCATGCAGGCAGTTCGTTAAAATGTTTTCGTAAAAATTTCGGATGCAGTTTTCTCCAAACGGCGCATTTAAAACCGACATGTTACATTTTTAGAAAATTTTTTATATCTCTTTAGAATAAGAGAAAAAGGTACCCTATGGTTCATTTATGGGGCATAAAACACGAAAAAACAAAAAATTCTTTTCAAATTTTTATCGTTGTTTTTTCTCCGTTTGCTTTATAAATTTTATACATTTTATACATCGTTTTATACATTGGCATTGTTTGTACATATTTTATAACAAATCAAATCAAATTATGTTTGCGTAATTTTACCAGTTTGATGTATTTAACAGTAACCCATAAATGACCTACAGAAACCCTGGTAAAAAAACAGTTCCTCAAAAGTGCACCTATTTATTCAATGAACAAAACCGAGCTATAAACCTTTGAAGGCTACCCGCACCATTATTCTATTCAACTATAACTGATCATGAAACAAACATATAAACCAGAAAAGCTGTTTTTTTATTATTCCCTTATTTTACCGACTTTTCTACGTATTCTTCGAGAGTAAAAAACAATTATTTTTACGGTTGACGGCAACTACAATTTTTTGATTCCCGACCATTCAGTACATTGTTATCCTCCTATATTCTCTTAAAAACTGTTCACAAAAGGATTTTTCAGTCAAATGTCCGTTTTTGACCTCAATCCAGATTTCGAAATTGTTGTTATCGGCGGATTTTATTCTGCCTTCTGCATTTGTCTTTTACCAATTCAATTTTTAATAAATGTGGTAAGACAAAACTTTTTAAACATTTTTTAAAATTTAAATCTCAAAATATACAATTTTTAGATTATCCTATCTTCCCCAGTTTTAAGAAGAAACGCCCTGTTTATCATCATGGTTCAGATAAATTCTCTCGACTTGGCGGAAACAATTTTAAATGCAATTTTTGGTTGTTTGTTGATTTTTCCGAACGTGGAAAAACAGTTTCCTTTTATAGTTGGAGTAAGTCAAGTTTTATTTTATTTTTGTTATTTTTTATTTCTTCGTTTAAAGCTAAAAATAAAAACATTTTTTTCCGACAATTGGAGCAGCTGTGATTGCTCTTTGGATTGCACTAATACCATTGATGGGGATTCTTGCGCTAAGCAGAGTTATTGTTATTCTGTCGCGAAACCAAGTAACAAAGATTTTGCCTTTCAAATACACATTCTTTTTCAGATCCTCATTGCTATCACGTGGTTTTTATCCTTTATATATTGGCTTTTTGCATCTATCTATCATTGTTTCCATATCCAAGACATGATCTGGGGCTATGACTTTTCAAAACCCGTAACTACTATTTTATACTATCTCGAGGTTTTCGTCTGCTATCCTGTGCTGTTATTCTCATATTTGACCTATGTTACATTAATTGTATACCTTATCGCGGTAAGCGTGTGAACGTGTATGTGTGAAAATATGTGAATGTGTTACTGTGAGTATTTGGATGTTGCAGTGTGTGAATGGGCGTGTGAGTGTGTGAGTGTGTGAGTTTATGTGAAAGTGAGAACGTGTGAAGTGTGAACGTGAGAATATGTATGTGAATGTGTGATTTTGAGAACGTGTGAAAATGAGAATGTGTGAATGTGAGTCTGTGACTGTGTGAAGGTGAAAATATATGAAAGTGAGAACGTGTGAAGGTATGCAAGTGTTTTCAAGCATTTATATATTTCAGACTCGTAGTGCAATCTCCAAAGCCAGCTATAAACGGGAAATTGCAATTTTCCTCCAGTCGTCTTTTTCAACTTTTTACTTTTTTGGTGTTGTCACTGTATTTCACTTCGCAGTGGATTCCGATTCAATTCCTGAAAGCACCAGCATCGTTCTATTATTCCTATGGGGATTTTGTTCCTGTATAAATCCATTTTTACTCATTGCTTTAAACAAGTAAGTCTTAGACAGATTTTGAAGTTACAAAAAAAATTTTAGAACTGTTCGAATGAGGATGATGAAAATGTTACGTCGAAGAACTTTCTTGCAGGGATCCACCCAGGCGTTCCATAGTGTGGTTCCCGGAAAATGAAAAATAAAATACTTTATGTTCTTGTATTTTAATTAATTACTTAGTAAGTTATAATATTTAATGTAAGCATAACACAATTACTCCTTTTTTTGGTTCGTGCTTCTTGTTTTGGTCTATTCTGGCAGTTTTTTTAATATCTTCAATTAAAAGAAGAATTTTTTTTTGATTGCTCAATCATAAATTGCTGTATTCTGCAGTTGAAACCCATTATCGTCATTTTTTGCAATCTCAAACCTATTTCAAAAAAGAACCTTTGATTTCTTTTAATGCTTTTGGTCCATTTATTAATTTTGTGTGGTTTATCACTGTTATTTTTAATTTTTCTTAAGCTGTCATTCCAATTTAGATCTTGCGGTGCGAATTAATCTACCTGATAAGCATTTGAAAAAATCATTGAGGTGGATAATTCAAATCAGACTTCACAAAAAAGCTCGTAACAGCTTTGAGTTATTAGATTATAAGCCGTTTTCTTTCTAGAAACACGACATTTTGAAACAGTTTAAAAATATAACAATTAATTTTTCTTTTTGCTAAATTATAGATCATATATAAATCACAAAAATTAGCTTAGAAGAAAGAAATTTCCCACTCATGAGATTAATCACGGGATCATTTTGAACTATCAAAGGCCATTTAATTCCAAACGTTTTCATTTCTTTTGCAATTTTCAAAACTTTTATTCTAATAATTTTGAAAACTGTTAACACCAGATGAAACGCGATTTAAGCTATCTTGAAATTTGTTTAAAAAATTGTAAAACCATACTTTTTTAATTCAAAAAATGTTTTCATTTTTCAATCCGGGTTATCGCGGGCGCGTATCTGTAAAATTTAAGTAGTTTTTACACTGTTAAAAATTTTGAAAAGGCCCATTACAATGATGAAAACTACTAAATATAGTTTATCGATTTGAAAAAAACCTTAAAATCATCTGAAAGTGAAAAGTTCGTTTTCTCAAACCCTAATTTTTATTACCTTTTTTTGTAAATTTTAAATTATTTTCGGACAGTTTCCGTGTTTTCTATTGTTTTTTCAATACTTAAAAAAAAGATATATATATTTTTTTGAAGTTCGAAATGATGCATAACGGATCTATCTTCACGCTGAACTCCAACTCCGAAGAAGTTCTCGTCGGCTGCATTTACTCCGGTCTCGCTTTTTCTATTCTTCCCATTCACATAATTGTGAATATTGTTAGTTTTTTTTAACTTGTATAATTTTAACGTTTCTAGGCAATCCTTTCTTCAAAAGAACTCCGCAAAAATTCCCTCTACATTCTGATGCTCCAAATAAACTTGGTGGACTTTGGCCAGGCAATTTTTCACGCCATCAGCGGCCTCTTTCCCATTTTCCCACTTATTCAAGGAGTTTTTCCAGTTTTTGTGAGAGTGAGATAAACTTCGACTTTTTCATTTTCGAAACGAAAGTTCAGATCTGTGGAGCGACTGCTAATTCCCTTTGGATGGCTATGTTTCCGGTGATGTGTGTGCTTTCAATCAGTCGTGTTGGGATCATCAGAAGCAGTGGGAATAGGAGCACAGAGCTCACGGTGGTTATGAAAGTGAGTTGGTAAACGTAGTGCAACACTGGTAAACAACACCGTTTGTAAACACCGGGCAAGCAACGAAAGGCAGAATCATTTGTAAACGTGTAAATGCAGTACAACGCAGCTTCTCAAATAAATACCAAAACAGTTGGTAAACGAAGGAGAAAACGTATTTTAAACGCAGGATAACCTGTAAAGAACGGACAAACCGTCTGTCTTTAAACACAGCACGCCTTTAATTATAGTCAGCCTCTAAACGTAGAACAAAAGTTGCTTAAAGCAAAATTTGTAAACGAAGGACAAACACATTGTAAACTCAGAATAATTTGTAATCAAATTACAAAACGGCTGCTTGTAAACGTAGACAACAACGTTTGTAAATACCGTACAAACAGCGAAAGACGGAACGATTTGTAAAATTAGAATAACTTAGCTTGTAAACGCAGTACAACACATCCTCTAAACATAACACAAAACGGGTTTAAAACGAAGCTTGTAAACGACGGACAAAACAGGTTGTAAACGCAGGACAATTGTAAACAAAGGACAACTCTGCTGCTTGTAAACGTAGGACACAAAGTGTGGATAAAGCTGTTTTTAAACGTAGGACAAAAGGCTTGTAAACATAGTGCAACGAAGTTTGTAAAAAAATAAGGCGAAAAAGACGGCGGTTAAAAAAATTCTAAAATGGTTCAGGTTCTCGTCTGTCTTGGTTGGCTGTTTTCTATCACCTTCTGGCTTTGTTCTTGTATTGGTCAATGTATGGATTTCCAAGGCATCGGCTGGGGTTACGACATGTCGAAACCTCTTTCTGAACCTCTGTCCTTGATGGAGTACTATGTTTGTTTTCCTTCCCTGATGCTTTCCTACGTCACGTACCTGGTTATCATCATTCATATGATCATGGTAAGTTCTCGTACTCTCTCTCTCTCTCTCTCTCACACACACACACACACACACACTCATTCTCTTGCTGATTTGTATGCTTCAGACAAAGAGAGGCACATCAAACGCCAGTCATTCAAAAAGAGAACTAGCAGTTTTCATCCAAGCAACTTTTTCCACTTTCTACATTGCCACTCTGATTACAATGTGGCACAATGCAGGTATAAAATATTTATCTCAAATATAAATCCTGATGAAAACAAAAATTATTTATGGATTTTCAGAATCGTGGTTTGTTATGACAAATGCAACTACATGTCTTCTCAATTGCTGTTGGATCTTTTTCTCGTTCGTCAATCCTTTTCTTCTAATTCTTTTAAATAAGTAATTTAAACTGTAAGTTTTTTTAAACATAAAACGTCTTTAGAACCGTCCGCTCGAGAATTCTCAGAATTCTCAAGTTGTCTAAAAATCACAATGTGGTCCAGAGTATTGGAGGAACAAGAATGTCGACAACTCATTAAGAAAATGCTTCTTTGTGTTGCATAATTCAATAAATAATTCAAATTAATAAATCATAAAAGTACATTTCTACTACTCTGTTTCTATTTTTAGCTCCACTACGCTATCACCTGACGACTTGCATCTAATTGGATTCTTATTGAACTTTCTCAGGTGGAAAATGTTGTATTAACAAGTAAAGCGACAATTTGTCACATGAGTGACTTGTATAAGTTGCAAACAAGTTGTGAAAGGAATGTGATAAAGTGTGAAAATGTTTGGATCGCTAATTAGGTACCAACGTAAGTAAGTGGGCGGTAAATAGTATTGCCAACATTGCATTGAGCAACGTTAGTGAGTGAGTGAATGAATATTTGATTCTGATTGTGAGTGTGAGTGTGAGTGTGAATGTGTGTGACTGTGTGTGTATGTGTGGAAGTGTGATTGTGATTGTAAATACCTGTGAATGTGTGAGTACATGAGTATGTGCATGTGTGAATGGGCGATTGATTGTATTGGTGTGGGTGACTGCGTGTGTATTTGTGTGAATGTGTGTATGGGTGTGGGTGGAAGTGTTACTGTGAGTGTGATTCTGATTGTGATTGTGATTGTAAATGCGTTTGAGTGTGTGAGTATGTAAGTATGTGAAAATGTGACTATGTGAGTAAGTGAGTATGTATGTGTGAATGTGTGATTGTATGGGTGTGTGTCACTGCGTGTGTATTTGTGTGAAGGCGTGTGTGTGTGTGTGGAAGTGTTATTGTGAGTGTGAGTGTGATTGTGATTATAAATGCGTGTAAGTGTGCAAGTGGATGAATGTGTGTGGCTTTGTGTTAGTCAAAACCATTATTTTCCTTTATATGAAAGTACCAAACACCAAATTGCTTGTTAAATCTGAACATTTTTCAGAAATCACCTGGAGCCCCAAAAATGGCTAATGAAACTGAATTAAACTCAATTTTCTCCATTAACAAAGACAAAGAGGAAGTTCTGATTGGATGCATCTACATTGCTCTTGCAATTTCTATTCTTCCTGTCCAAGCAATCATCGTCAAGGTCATAAAACTTGTCAATTTTGAAACAAGATCACATTTAGGCCATTTGCTCTGCAAATCACCTCCGCCAGAATTCCCTCTACAATCTCATTCTTCAAATCAATTTGGTTGATTTCGGACAGGCGCTCTTTCATGCCATCTGTGGCCTCTTCCCCATCTTCCCCGAGATCCAGAAGAGGTTTCCTGCATTTGTCAGTGTGGGACTTGTATAAATGGGTAAACTTTCTCTATTTCATTTTAGACTTGTTGTGCTACTCTTAACTCTTTTTGGATTACAATGTTTCCCTTGATGTGCATACTTTCGGTGAGCCGTGCTTCAAGGATTACAAGTTGGAGATATGGATTAAGTGAGCGTGGAACAAAGGTAAGGCAAGGCCTTAAAGGGAAACGACCTTGTAAAATTGTCTTTTCAAAAGTCTCTTAACAATTATTTCCTTGAAAATATGTCGTTTCCACGATTCTGAAACATACCTTTTTATATGATTCGGACTGGAAAAGGGGCGCGTTTACACGGCCATTATACGCGTGTGCCGCACGTAAACACGGCTAGAGTGGGCGAAAGAGTGTGGGAAATGGGGAGACGCAGAGTTGGCGGCAATTCAAATGACAATTTCCCCAAAATTTCAAGCGCTCCTAAATCGGTTAAATTTGATCACAAATGGTTGAAAGAGGTTTTTTGTAATCCTGGGAATACGATTTACCACAAAATCAGAAAAATTAATTTTTTACGCGGTCCTTTCTCTTTAAATAAAGCATCACGAACCTCTTTGCAGCTTAAATTAGCCTGCTGTTATTGTAGGCCTGCCGCGGCCGCCGATCGCGTATGGGTGTGAAACTCGGAGCGCTACCATTTCAGACACACAGAGTATTCCGGGCCTTTTCAGGCAAGAACATTCAATGGAATAGCAAAAAAATAACATTTGAGATGCAAAAACCCCATACATTTTTTATTTTCCAAAATAACTTTTCAAGCCAAAATAACTTTTTCAAAAGGAAAATAAGTAAAAAAACATTCCTAAATCAAAAGGAACATTCGACTGAAAGCTTCTATACTTAGAAATCAAACCTTTGTTTTCTACAGTATGACTGTCCTGCGTCTAGACAAAGTTTAAAAACTCGTAATGACGTTGAAAAAATTTCAATCAAACTATAACAGCCGTTTTTGGGTTTTTAAATGTTTGCCTATGCATAGTTTTTTGATGACAATCATTCCCTTTCAGATTCTAATCTTGGTTACGTGGACTTCATCAGCGGCTTTTTGGTTGACTTCTTGCATCAGCCAAAGTCTCACTTATCGACACGTTCAATTGAAATATGTCAAGGGTGATCCCATGGCCATTATTCTACGCACAATGGAGATTTATGTTTGTTTTCCTTTTCTTCTCGTAACCTATTCAGCTTATTTGGTAATTATAGTCCACATGATCATGGTGCGTTTTTATCTATACGCACAAACACACATGTACACATTCACCCATTCATACACATACACACTTACACATTCACATACTCACATTCTCACAAGCTCACACACTCAGATACTTACGCACTCACACACTCACACACTCACGTACTCACACTCTCACATTCTCACGCGCTCACACTCTCACACACTCACACATACAAACTAGAATTTCAGATCAGACGCGGAACAAATATAGGCAGTGCGAAAACGGAACTAATCATTTTCGCACAAGCTTCTTTTACAGCACTTTACATAACTGCTTTAATGGCGGTATGGCACTTCACAGGTGAATACGAATTTAAACCATAAATAGTTTAAATAGTTTTGAAAAGCTTTTGAAAATAAATTTTTAGACGACCATCTCAAAAAGTTTTCTATTTGTCTCATCAATTGTGCTTGGATTGTGCTAACTTTTGTGAAACCAATAATGTTGGTTATTCTCAACAGGTAAACCAATTCATCTTTTTAGACAACTATTTTTTAGAACGATTCGATCAATGATTGTCAAAATGATACTGCCTTCACCGAGTACCCCGAGTGTGGTCCATACTCTTCGGACACCGACTATTCCGAGATACTGACCCCATTTGTTTTCATACTTAATTCTTCCGTTGTTTTTTCTCTAGATTGGTATAATAATTAATTTATTATTAGGTAAATCCATATAAAGAAAGATGTTTTACAAAATGTGTACGAAAACAGTTAAACGTGATAAGCATACAAAATAAAAGTGTTTTTTTTAATATTTTTTTCTCGAATTATTTCTTGTTTTAACCAGCAATACTACAATACAAAGATAAATTTTAAAAAAAACTTAGATTTAAATTGTTTTTAGGTTTTTGGTTGAAATTAAAAAAAACAAATGAAAAAAAATTCAAACATCGTTTCATAATTGATAAAAGAGACAAAAGTTAAAAAGATCTTACTTAGGTCGCTTTTTCAAACAAAATTTTTGAAATTTTTGAAAAATATGTGTGAACATTTCCGAAAAAATTTCTAAATTTTTATTCAATTTTTAAAAAGAAACATTGAAACATCCCGTTCAAAGATTGTTTCGTGATTGAAAAAATAGGAAGTGTGTGGCGAAAAAAACTAAATCCGGTAACTTCAAAACAAGCATTCGTTGTTACATACATTTCAGTGTGTGAATCTAAAATTATAGCTTTTAACAAAATATTGAGTTTGGAATAAATAGGTATAGAATAACTTGAGAAAACCCAGATTCCTCTTTTCAGTACAGAAAATGTTTAATTCATAAAATATATATTTGAACATTTTTTTAGGTTCGTAAAGAAACCCAAAAAATTTAAATATCTTTTGAGAGTTGAAAAAAACCAGATTTTTTGACGATCTGACTTTTAAGCAATTTTATCTTTAAGTTTTTCATTTAATAAATATTGATATAGAAACTTGAGAGAATAACATAATCAACACCCCCCTCTTTCAATTCAATCAAAAAATGTCTTTCTCCTTTTTAAGTTCCGCAAGTTTTTTTCTCCCACGAATTACTAATCATTTTTGATTGTTTGTGTGTCTAGCTGTCTGGGAAGACGCATATTAGTTTGTTTGCTTCTCGGTTCGGAAACTTTTCCAATCATGCGTTTTTACATTGTTGAGAATTGGCAAAATTTAACGTTTAAAAAATAAGCTTTTACTGAAAATAAAAGGCGTTTTAAAGTTTTTAACCAGAGATATTTTTCACAAATTAAAACCTTTGATTTATTAATTTTTTGTCCTATTCTAAAATATTTCATTTCAGCTTCAAGTGAGCTGAAGATGTCAAACCAACAAATGTTCTCCATAAACCCTAATCAAGAGCTACTTTTCATCGGCTATATTTACAGTGGCATTTCTATACCTATTCTCCTTCTACATGCAATTGTGAATACTGTAAGCATGTCATATTTTAAAACACTTTTAAACAGTTTCTTTAAATTTAAAAAAAATGTTTCAGGCCTTATTGTCAAAAGAACTACGCCAAAACTTGGTCTATCTTATGATGCTGGAGTTGAATCTTGTTGATGTTGGACAAACAATAATTCATGGATTAAGTGGCTTGTTTCTCATGTTTCCGCAGATTCAGAAAACTTATTCTGTTTTCGTTAGGGTAAGTTTAAGAAAATGATTTTTAAAAAAAATGTAAAATTGACATTAAGATTTGTGGTGCTACGGCAAATACTCTTTTCATTTCGATGTGTCCTCTTTTGTGTGTCCTGGCGCTCAGTCGAGTTTTAGTGGTCAGGAAATTGAAGACAAAGAGTAAACATAAACTGCATCCTTTTTTGAAAGTAAGTTTTAAACGTGACAAGTGTGTGTGTATGTGAAGGTCTGAGTGTGGGAGTGTGTGAGTGTGTGGTTGTGTGACTGTGTAACTCTGTGTGTGTGTGTGTGTGTGTGTGTGTGTGTGTGTGTGTGTGTGTGAGTCTGTGTGAATGTGAATGCCTGAGTGATTGATAGAGAGTGTGTGATTGTGTGACTGTGTAACTATGTGAGTATATGTGAGTATGTGAGTGTGTAAGTGTGTGTGTGTGAGTGTGTGTGAAGACGTGAGTGTATGTGTATGACAGAGAAACATTTACAGAAACAGCGAAAAGTGACAGAGTTAGCGACAGAGATGAACGTAGGAGCGTGTCAATGTATGTGTGTATGAGTGTGCGTGAGTGCGTGTAGCTGTGTGAAGACCTGAGTGTGTGACTCTATGACCGTGTGACCGTGTGACTGTGTAACTGCGTGACTGTGTAACTCTGTAACTGTGTGTGTGTGTGTGTGTGTGTGAGTGTGTTTGTACGTGTGTGTGAAGACGTGAAGACGTGAGTGTGTGTTTGACAGAGATAAATTTACATAAAAAAAGGTATGAGCGTGGCAATGTATGGGAGTGTGAGTGTGTGTATGTTTGTGTGTGATTTTGTGACTGTGTGTGAGAGACAAAGATAGGGATGTGGTTTCTTTTCTTCAGATTCTAAAATCCCTTGGCTGGATCTGCTGCATAACCTTCTGGATTCTCTCTTGCATCTGCCAAACTATCGCTTTTGATGGCGTTGGCTGGGGCTACGATTTCTCAAAACCTCTCTCCACTATTTTATCAAAACTTGAGCTTCCATTTTCATTCCCAATGGTTATATGCTCCTACTTCGCTTACTTACTTGTTATTTTCTATTTAAGAATGGTGCTAAATTTAAATTTAAAAAACAAAATAAAATTACACTTCCAGATGAAGAAAAACACAAGCGAAGCCAATTACAAACAAGAATTAACATTATTTGTACAGTATACTTTCATAACTCTATACATTATAATTTTATGTACTTTGTGGCATTATGCTGGTAAAATCTTTAATTTTGTAATTTTATAAATTTACATTCAGAAAATTGGTTCGCAATGACAAATACAACCATTTGTATTTTAAATTGCTGCTGGATAATGTATTCATTCATAAATCCCTTCCTTTCAGTTGTATTAAACAGGTTTTTATTTATTTTAATTAAAAAATTGTTTTTAGAACATTAAGATCTGAAGTTCTTCGCTTGCTTCATTTAATCCCAAAAGAAAAAGAAAACACTTCAGTTGTGACTCTGTGATTTTAACTTGTGTTTAGTATTGTGCATTGTTTTTTAGTTGTAGTTTGATAATAAAAAAAGAGTACCTCGAAAAATTGATTTTTCAAAGTCTTTTTACTTTTGTTTCATCGAATACACATCGTTTCCACGATTCTGAAACATTCTTATTTTATATGAATTGGACTGCGAAAGGGGCGCGTTTACACGGCTGAGTCTTGCAATTGCCGCACGGAAATACGGCAAGAGTGGGCGAGAGAGTGTGGGAAATGGAGAGACGCAGAGTTGGCGGCAATTCAAATGACAATTTCCCCAAAATTTGAATCACTCCTAAATCGGATAATTTTGATCCAAATTTTTAAAACAGGTTGTTTTCGAAATCATGGGAATGAAATCTATGTGTTTTATTGCAAAATCCGAAAAATTGTTTTAAAAAAAATTGTCCTTCCCATTGAAAGGTTCTATGATCTTTTTGTCGAAAAAAATCGCCTGATTGGCAGGTGTTGTCTTTTCTCTGATAAGCACTGCTTACTTGAGCAGTTATCGTTCTCCCCCTTGAACGCTCTCACTTTCATCGATCCAGTGTGTTCCAGAAATTTCTTCTTATCATGGATTTTGAATCCAGGTTTCAACGACAAAATGATTTTTAAAAGGCTTGTTTCAGGGAAAGCTTAATTCATTCGTCTGACGATGAGAAGAGGAGGCATAAGGTAATTAAATTAAACAACTTTGTTGGTTATGCGATTTATACAAAATTACAATTAAAACAAACTTTTATTACATTAAATTTCATAAAAATACATTTATTGGTACAAATAACCCAATTTGTCAGGAGATAAATGAACAAAAAATATTAACATACCCTTTTTCTGTTAGTTAAAAATCGCATTAATTCGTTTTTTGTTGCGTTTTTTGTTTAAATCAAATTTACGACACATTTTACACAATGTTTTCATTTTTTATCAAAAAACTTACTGCGATTAATTTTCCTGAGATTTAGAAATACCGATTTACAGATGACATGTATTACCCAAAAATCAATTTTTTGTATGCCGAAGAAACGAAAAAGAAAAATTTAAAATTTAAAGTTCAAATTATTTCCAAAGAAACCTGGCATTAACAAAAATACACAATAACTATAATTTGTTTGAGAGAAAAAAAATGTTTCCTAATTAGGATAATTGAAAAAAAAAGTTTTTTAACGGTCGTATGTCGGCTTTCTATTTTGCTTTGTTTCTATTGCTTTAATAAATTTGTCAAATTGGACAAAATCGGTGCTATAGCATTTAAAGGGACCATCAGCCTCCTTCTCGAAAGCTAGGCTAATCCTATGCTAATCAGCCCCTTTGTGAAAAAACGTTGCTTGGAGCGATGTTGGAAAAAATTATCCTAACTGAAATGAGTGAATTAGCATATGTATCACTCTCATTTGTAAAAGGAGGCTGATGGTCCCTTTAAGAAACTTTTGGTATCGGTCTGTTTTAAACATTCAATAAACGTAGCTTGCAACTGTTTTATCTCTCCGGTGAATCGTAAAAATCACACGGAAATACGCTTCTTTTGTCATCTTTAAGATTAAAATTCGTAATCTTAAATTTACAGATTTCCCTGTTCACCCTCTACATTCTCGAATGTTTCTGTCTTCTGAAGTACATCTGGGTTCTAATGTCCGCCCTTCAATTCCACCCAGAAGACAGACCAATTGCCTTAGTCCTTCTTCTTTGTTCCCTCCTAGGAGTGGTCCTCCTAGGAATGGCTCAATCCAAAGGAAGGCACCAATGGCTTTTTCTCACAATTTACTTCTGCTTCTGTTTGGTAGGATCTTTTCAAAATAGCTCAAAAATTTAAATTTCAGGCAGTACCTTTCGTAATAAACACCTTTTATCTACCTCAGATCTATTCTTTGATCCTGGAACTGTTCGCCAAGAGAACCACGTTCTCTCGACGTGAGATACTTTCCAAAGAATATATGAACACGTGATTTTCAGCTGTTGCCAGTGTTGTGGCCGTTTTCTTCTTCCTTATCTGGATTGTTTACTACGTATTTGCAGCGGTTATTCTCGTCCGGATTACGAAAAGGTCTTACAAGGAAAGAAGCAGTCAGATGAATGGAAATACAATCGTTTAATAAAGCTGAAGTCTGATTTAGTCTTCTCTCTTTTAAAGGAACCGTTAGAGACATTTTTTCGATCAATTAGCGGTAAGCCCCGCAATTTTCACACCCGTAGGTAATCAGCGACCGCAGCAGGACTACTCTTGCCGCGACCGCCGATCTCATACGGGTGTGAAACTCACGGCGCTACCATGTCAGACAACCAGAGTTTTCTCCATCTTTTCAGGAGGGAACTTTAAAATTCGAAATTGATGACGAAAATTTCGATAAACTCGTAAACAATGGTCACGTAAACACCGTACAATTAGTTCGTTAAAATGTCGCTTATCCGCTGGATTTCACCAACGAATTTATAGATTTGAAGCATTTACTTACTTATTTTTCCACTTGTAAAAAATGATTTCAATTGTTCATCTATGTAAAAGTCCCATGAAAGGGCGAGGCTTATTTGACCGTAACAAACTATTTTCAAACTGAAAGTTTTTAGGTCCCGAAAATGAACTCAAATTGTCAAATTGTACAAATCTGTTTCTTGGTCGAAAAAAGTTTTTATTTCGAAAAAAAAAGAGATTATTTTCACCTTTGACAAACCAAACCAAATAAAACTTGTCTAATTGGTAATATCTTTCCTTTGTGTTTTGTTTAAAATTCGATGGTATAAATTTTGAAATCGGTTTCCAATTATTGATTTGGTCCTTTTTGGTGAAAAAAGCGATCCGCCGCTTCTGTTGGCATCTGCATGACCTCGGGCTCTATTCTCAAGCACATTGGTCACCCGCTAATTAATTAATGAAATGTTGGCCAATTTCCGCTTTTCGCTTAGGAAGACTTGGGTGGAATAAAAAATTAGAATTTATTAGCAGAAACTATTCTTCCTGAAAACAATCGTTCAAAGGAAAATTTTTAAGAAGTTTAGTCTCTCTCTCCTTTGTTAAAAACCAGAACTTCTCGAAACGCCTTTATTATCTGTTTTACAAAAACATCAAACAAACAGCGATCGAAAAAACATAAAAAACAGAGAATTGAGTTTAGACTTAGAACCAGGCCCTCTTCATCTCAGCCATCATCCTCTCCAGCATGCTCAACTGCTGGGCCGTCTTGAGGTTCTTCATGTTGGAGAGCTCATCCGCCCAGCCGTCGGTGTTGGTCTTAGGGGCCTCAGGGGCCTCGGAGATGGCGGCCTGGGTGGTCTCAGCCTCGGAGGTCGGGGTGTTCTCCTCCTCCTCCTCCAATTCTTCCTCGGAATCAGATTCCTCATGATCAGACTCCTCCTCCTCTTCGGAATCGTTTTCCTCAGATTCGGTCTCCTCGGTCTCAGACTCGGATCCGGTCTCGGACTCAGTCTCCTCCTCATCATCATCTCTCTCCAAATCGGACTCGTCCGAGCACTCGGAATGGTCGGAGATCTGAAAAGTAAGAAGTTAGAAAAACATAAAGTGGTCGAAAATGAAAATCTAATTTGGAAATGAGAAGGTTTTGAAAATGTAAAATTTATTTAGTTTTCCAGTTTCTCATATAAAATCCCTCAGTAAAACACCGTTTCATCACCTGAGAATGAGTATTACTGTAGCTATCTGCCGTAACCAAAAATTATGTTTTTAAGCTTATTGATTTTTTAATAACAAAAAATGTTGTATAAATGTTTTTTTTCTCAAAAAGTAGACAAATTCTAGTTCCTATAAAGAAATAAAATACCTAATCTAGTTAATACAATTTAATAAAGTTACACTAGATTTGAATAGATTGGGATTGAAAATAGTTTTAGCAAAACTATGAAAACCGATGTTCAAAAGTGCTTTTGAATTAAAATCAACTAATCTAATAAAGTGTTTGTAGTTTACAAAATTTTTAGCGTTAAATATAAATAACCTAGATTCAAATATAACTGTGGCTTTTCTAGAGTCTTTTTTGGAAATGTTTGGAAAATGGAAAATAAGTAAGGGATTAATAAATTTAAAAAAATTAATATAAATATATATAAGCAAAATAATAAAATAAATCTTACCGGAAACATTGAAGGAAGTCATGTCGGTGTATTCCTTGGGAGTGAATTGCAGTGAATGATAGAATACCAAAAAAAGCCTATATGGCAAAAAAGCGGACAGTAGTAAGCAGAAGCGGGGCCACCACTTTTAATGATATCTGCATGACCCCTCCATTCTCCCGCATCGGCCGATCAATTAGGAGGATGTGGGTCAAGTTCTGGCAAAACGCCAATTTTTGGCCAAAATAGGACAAATAACAAAAATCTGGGTCTTGAAAGAACCTTTTTTGATTATATTTCATTTTAAAGAGCTTGAAAGTTGATCAAGAAAAAATATTAGAGTCTGGAGTTTAAATGCGTCGTTTTGGGGAAATTTGCATATGAAATGCCATTTTTGGCCATTCCATGCAATATACAAATGTTATAACCGCCATTTTTACGAACTACTTGCACTGTGTTTACGCGCCCGTCCAATCCATGGCTCTATCGATTTTTGGTCGTCACTTTCGAATTTTCAATGTTTCCGCCTGAAATGACGCAGAAAACTCTGGTTGTGTGACTTGGTTGTACCGCAAGTTTCACACCCGTACGAGATCGGCGGCTGCGGCGAGGGTTGTCCCGTCACATACAGTAATGAGCACCATAGGCAAACACAAGTTGGGAGTGCCCCGATAGTCATTTTAAAGTTTTTGTTGTGTGTATGAGAAACTTTACAAGTAGTTAAAATTAGGTTGGTACTTGATAACGGTGCTATTTCAACTTATAACTATCAAAACACATTGTTTTCGAAACGTTTTTATTATCCACGAAAATATCAAATAAACAACGCACGAAAACAGGGTACCGTCTATATAAAGGTCTTAAATACATATATATAAAGGCACCGGTGAAGAATTGCGTTTTCACTTAGACCAAGCCTTCTTCATCTCAGCCAACATCCTCTCCATCCTGCTCGACTGATCGGCCATCTTGAGGATCTTCATGGAGAGCTCCTCCTCCCAGCGGTCGGTGTCGGTCTTAGGGGCCTCAGGGGCCTCGGAGGTGGCGGCCTGGGTGGTCTCAGCCTCGGAGGTCTGGATGTCCTCCTGCTCCTCTGTCTCCTCTTCCTCCTCCTTTTCCTCATCCTGCGACTCCTCCGATTCTTCCTCGGAATCGGTCTCCTCAGAATCGGACTCGGATCTAATCTCGGACTCAGTCTCCTCCTCCTTATCGTCGCTCACCAAATCAGACTCGTCGGAGCACTTGGAATGGTCCGAGATCTGAAAATTAAGAGGTTTTTTCTAAAACAACTAATGAATAAGGATAGAAAAGGAAAATAAAGGTATTGTATTTACCTTAACCTCCGAAGAACTGCAACGATTAGCGCGTGCACGTCTCAACTCCTCCTCCAACTCAGCGGAAGTCATGTTGAAAAAGCGGTAGCAAAAAAGGCGGTTTTCGTCATCGGCGGGCTCTTTAAAAAGGAAGAGGGCCTCCTTTTGCTCTTCTTCTTCCTTCTCAATGGCGGTCATGACAGAAGCCGGGCGCTCCTCCTCAGCCTCCACAGCGGTCATGGTAGACTCGTTTAGTTTATCCTCGACCCAGGAGTCTCCACTGACTTCGGACTGGACCTCCTTGGTCTCATTATTAGAAACGATGCCTATAAATGATCAAGATTTGTAAGCCCTCAGAATTTAGAAAAAAATAATGCTTTTGAAATTAAGAAAAAAAATGTTTTAAAAATAAGTCAAATTTTTCAAAATTACCTTTCAGGCGGAGAAATTCCTTCTGGGAAGCCGAAAGCAGAGGGTAGGTCTCTTGGTCCACATTGAGGTCCTGGGCAGCCAGCATCGTCAAGACGCTCTCGATGGCCTTTTCCATGCTCATCTGGACGGCGATTGCGGAATCTGAAATTGAAGAATGTTTGAAAATGTTTAAAAAAAAAATGTAATTTTCCAGTTTTTCTTTCTTTTATAATCGTCTAATTCAAAAGTTAGTCGTAATCCTAAAAGACACAATGTTATCCCTCAATTTCTAGGCCTGTCTACAGTAAGCCCAAAAAGTTTTACTTCAATTTCTGAAAAACAGGAATTACTGTAACTGTCTACCGTATCCTTGTCAACTTTTACTTGAGATACCGTCACCTAAAAATCTCAACGAATAGGGTTTTCAAAATTGCAAGAGATTCTTAAATAAATGCATTCTTTTAAAATAGAAAAAAATTTAAATTTTCTCAGCTAATTTATTTTTTAAAGCAATATAACCCAAAAACTAAATTTATGTGATTCTAAATTTTAAAACTATATATACATTTAAAAAAACTTTTCTCAAAACGTAGGCTTTGCTTCATAAATTCTAGTTCTTAGAAAGAATAAAAATACGTATTCTATTTAATAACATTTAATAAAATTACCCTGAATTTTAATAGATTTTGATTAAAAATAGATTTAGCAAAACTATGAAAACCAAAAAAGTTTTCATAATTTACAAAATATGCCTTTAAATGGTTAAATTTAAATAGTCCTAGATTTAAATAAAACGGCGGAATTTGTTTGGAACTGTTAGAAAATAGGAAAAAGTATAATGTAGGAGGTAATTAAATTTAAAATTATTTAAAAAACAGATCAAAAAGTAAAATAAATATTTTAAAAAAAACTAACCGGAAACGTTGAAGGAAGACATGTCGGTGTATTCCTTGGCAATGATTTGCTATGAATGACTGATTACAAACAAAAAAGCCTATACAAAAATGAAGCCGATAACAAAAAAGCCGAAGCGGGTCGCCGCTTTTTTTTAAAATCTGCGGTCATCTGGCGATCAATTAGGAAGGCCTGGGTCAACTTATGGCAAAAAACCAATTGTGGCGAGAAAAACATTATTACCATCACCATCTGGCTTTCAGAAACCACAGAAAACGACTTCACCATTCAAGGTTCATGAGTTCAACATTTTATAAATAAGAACCCAAACTTGGCTGGCTCCATCCGTTCAATGTGAGACCTACTACATTCGATAGGGAATATGACACTGATAAATCCTGAAAAGTTTAAATTTGTTTAAAGGCCTTAGTATTCGGGTAATTATCGATTTTCTCTGCAGGGTCTCCGCGGCGGCGGCGCGCCTCGCCTTATAAACTCGCGACATGGTCAGACAAATTCGACTTGACGGCGCAGCGCCAAGCGCCCCGCTTGACAAGATGGAGGTCGCTGGTTCGATCCCCATCGCTGCAATGTTTTTGCCTTTTTGTTTTTCTTGCCAGCTTTCTTGCTTTTTTTGGTGGTGAAACAAATTTCCTGCATAAAATTGAACTGTACTCTGGCATACAGTAACTTATAAGCCGAGGCCCAAAATGGAGGAAATGTTCCTAGATACAATAAGTAGGGAAAAAAGCTTATTGTTAGTGTTTGAAAATGGAACAATAGATCAATTTTAGCAATTTCAACTATAGTTTTCGCTCTTTCAATTTCTCTCTCTCTCTCTCTCTCTCTCTCTCTCTTTCTATCTTTATCTCTGTTTCTCTCTCTCCCTTTTCTCTCTATTTAGCATTTTTTAAAAGAAACAGTGATTCTCAAAACGCTTTTATTATCAATTTTACAAAAACTTCAAACAAATAGCGATCGAGAATAGGTAACCATTATAAAAAGATCTTAAAATACAGGTATAAAGGCACCGGTGGGGATTTGATCTCTGACTTAGAACCAGGCCTTCTTCATCTCAGCCATCATCCTCTCCAGCAAGCTCGACTGATCGGCCGTCTTGAGGTTCTTCATGTTGGAGAGCTCATCCACCCAGCGGTCGGTGTTGGTCTTAGGGGCCTCGGAGGTGGAGGCTTGGGTGATCTCGACCTCGGTGGTCTGGGTGTCCTCCTGCTCCAGTTCCTTCTCCTCTTTCTCATAATCTTCAGACTCCTCCGATTTCTCCTCGGAATCGTTTTCCTCGGATTCGGTCTCCTCGGTCTCAGACTCGGAACCGGTCTCGGACTCAGTCTTCTCCTCATCACCATCGCTCTCCAAATCGGACTCATCCGAGCACTCGGAATAGTGGGAGTTCTGAAAAATAATAGGTTATAAAACCATAACTAAAGAAGGATAGAAAAGGGAAAGTAACGTTTTTGTGCTCACCTTAACGGGGCTGCCAAGATGACCGGCGCGAAGACGGCGCTCCTCTTCCTTCACACATTCACAGCGGAGGTCCTCCTCTTCTTCCTCCTCATTCTCCCCCTTCTGCTCCTCCGGTTCAATGGCGGTCATCACAGAATCCGGGCGCTCTTCCTCAGGCCACACAGCAACGCTGTAGATGGTCTCGTTCAGCTCATCTTCGACGTAAGAGTCATCACTGACTTCGGACTGAAGCTCCTCGGTCTCATCCTTCAAGGTGATGCCTACAAAATGTCAGTTAGTTATGTAATTCTAATACAGTTACTAAGTTAAAAAGGTGTTTTAAAAGAACAGAAAAAAAACTTTATGTTACCTTTGAGGCGGAGGAATTCCCTTTGGGAGGCGGAAAGGAGAGGGTAGGCCTCTTGGTCCACGGTCAGGTCCTGGGCATTCAGCATCATCAGGACGCTCTCGATGGCCTTCTCCATGCTCTGCTGGACGGCGATGGCGGAATCTGAAATTGAAAAGATATGAAAAGGAGAAAATTGTTTAGTTTTTCCGATTTTCTTAACGAAAAATCCAGTAAATTCTAGGTTAGTTGATCGTAATCGAAAACTGTGTTTTACTCAACCTTCTGGCTACAGTAAGACTACTCTATCTACGTGTAAGAATAAGAGTTACTGTAACTGTCTACCCTTTAAAGAAACTAGCTTAGTCAACTGTGTGTTTGAGAAGATACTCAGATTTTAATGTTACTTTTCGTTAAGTTATTGATTATTTTTGCAAAAGCTATTTGAACTATAAAAAAACGCGTCACTCTAAAAAGCATTAATATTCTGCGTCAATATTTCAAAGAAATTAATTTATTTTTTAAATTTGGAAAAAAAGTATAAGATAGGGGATTATTAAAGAAAAGTTTTAAATAATTAAATATTTAAGCAAATAAAAAAATAAATACTTACCAGAAACGTTGAACGAAGACATCTCGATGTATCCGTTAGCAATGAGTTGCTGTGAATGAATGATTGTAAACGAGAAAGCCTATATGGAAATAAAGCAGTCAGCAGAAAGCGGGGTCAGCGGCGGAGAAAGGCAATTAAATTTGAATTCAAACCGTAATTTGGCTTTTTTTAGGGATATCGCTTGTTTCACAAAAAAAATCGATAACATTAATGTTTTTGAAACTACAAGTTTTAGTTGGGTAATCTTTTGGGGATTGGTCCCGCCAAAAAGACAGAATTTCCGGGATAAAATAGTGAAAAACAGACAAAGAAAAAACATATCTGTAATTTGTATATTAAGGATTGAGACAGACAGAGAGAGAGAGAGAGAGAGAGAGAGAGAGAGAGGGGAGAGAGAGAAATTTTGGCTGAAACGGAACCCTACTACCTGATTCATTTCATCATTTAAAAAAATGTTGACCTAGATTTTTGTTTGATTTAGAGCCTCAAATTCAAGAAATCCGTTCAAACTTGACCACAAACTAGCACAATTGCCATCGATAGCTGGTTTTTCTCTTATCAAATCGTAATTGAGGTTTTTGGAATCTTTATAAGAAACCTTTCGTTAATCTGGTTTAATAATACAAAGAACGTTCGTGAAAAGGGAAGAAGGTGTTTATTTTTAAAAAAAACCTATTCCTTTCAAATTATTTCAACTTGTCTTTTGATGTGTTTTTTAAAACTTTTTTTACTATTGACTTTTTCAATCGCGGAACATTAAGACTATTTGTTTCAGATAACCAAACCATAAGATAGAGGTAAAACTGATTAGCGATATGATTAAAGGGGTGGTCAGCAAATTTTTTATGTGCCTTGTGTTTGGAAAAATTAGCTTCTTTATAAAATTATTTTTCCTCTCATTTACCCCTATCTTGCCACACACATAGTTGTTGCTAGAATGAAATCAGTGGCCAAAATTTTAAATATCAATTAGTATATCTAAATCTCCTCATTCAACATTGTCTCTCGCACTGCGTATCTCATTTCCTCTGCACTAAGGGGCCGTTTTGGCATGATTCCAGTTTGGCAAAAGCTATACATTTTTGGCGATTTTCCAACTTCGTCTGTTGAAAAAAACAAAATTTGTTTTTACGGACCAGAAGTCTCCAACACTAGACCTTCAAAAACTGTGTAGAGGGGCGGAACAGTCAATCCGTCCTGCGTTTAGCAGAATTCTAATATGACCCTAACCATGCTAATCAGTTGACGCATGAAATGAGAGCGTAACACACTTTTCTGTGTAGAATATGAAAAAGTTCCTTAACGGAAAATGATAAAAAAACAGTTTAAGACTGATTCGTTCTATAAAACTTCGTTTTGGTTCCCTTTATTTCAATATTTCACATTCTGCCCCTTGTTGTCATTACCCCTTATCTTTTCGACGAAGGTTGTTTTCCAAACTAACTCAGATTTCCCCACTTCCAAATTCAAAATCAATAGTTTGTTTATTGTTTATTCCAAGGGCGCAAATGACCCAACCAGTGACCCTTACCGGTGCGAGTATCGATCGCGAGCAGTCGACGCCCTAATTATGATAGGCGACCCGCCCCTGACCCCTATCTGCTTCGCTTTCTTACCCAGTACATATAGCCATCCCCTCGCAGTTTTCGGTCATTCAGTAGTCCACTGTCTTCCAACGCTCTACCATGTCTTTCTTCAACTTTGCTGGTGAGTTTATTTATTTATTTTAATTATTTATTTTAATTAATTATTTTTAATATACCATTTACTATTCACCTTTTTCCATCCTTAGTTGTATCCGAGTTTGAAATATGCATTTTGTCACATACAGATTAGAAATTTCACTATTATTTAAAAATTTCACTGAAATTTTTGAATTATTAATATCCATAATAACAATTGGGTAATCGTGTCCTCTGTGTTTGTTCGCCCCTGCCCGCCCAAGGCCCGCCTTCATTTTCAGTTAAGAGAGGGGTGGTCCGGTGGGTTAAGCGAGGGGAGGGTACCAAAGTGCGGCCGCCATCCGTGGTGGCGCGAAGCGCCGGAGCGGTCGGCCGCACTTTGGTACCCGACCCGAGCGCTCACCTACTTATGCTAATTTAGGTAGGGCCGCGAAGCGGCCCCGATACGGCCGAAGGCCGCCCAAACCAAAATGAAAAGACCCGCGAAGCGGGGCTTTGAATTCTGGTTTAATAAATTAAATTTAACTTCAAAAAGTTAGGTTATCGGCATTTTGACAAATTCTAACTCAAATCAAACTGATTCATAGATAATAAAAAAATATACATAAAATGTACAATTTTTATTCATAAAAAGGAAATTAGAAATTTAATCCTTTCTAATGGAATATGCTAATTTTGACACCAAATTTAGATTTTTTGTTTTTACATTTGAAACAAATCGATAATGTCCTTTTTTGGGTGATATCGTTTTTTTTAAACAAAAATGGCTTTAAATCGCTTTTGTCGTAAAATGGCTTTTTGTAGCTTTTTACATAAAGAAATCAATAACCTAAGTAAATTTAATTGGAGTTTTTAAAAAAGGCACAGAAAACTTTAAGAACCATTTTAGTTCCTTGTAAGCGGAAAATTCTTTTTAGAAGCATTTTATTTACTTAAAATACCTTAAAAAATAAACCTCAAATACCTAAAAGTTACAAAAATACAGTAATTCTTATTTTTGAGTTTTGAAACACAAACATTGCAAGTTTACTGTAGAAAAGCTAAGTAGTTTCGGAAGATTACCAGTTACATAATTTTGAAAATTAACTTTTCAATTCAGTAGTGTTAGGGGGAAAACTGAAAAATCATACAAATTTTTATTTTTCAACCTTTTTTTTGCAGATTCCGCCCTTGCCGTCCAGATGAGCATGGAGAAGGCCATCCACAGCGTCCTGACTATGCTGGATGCCCAGAACGTCGCCTTGGACATGGAGGCCTACCCCCTTCTCGGTGCCGCCCAGAAGGAGTTCCTCCGTCTGAAAGGTTACTTTTAACTCTTTTTTAAACTTTCTTTTACATATATTTTTACAGTTTTTTAAAACTTTTTAAGAAATAGGTTTTCTTATCGCGTTTTTGTAGAAATCGAATTGAAGAAAGAGGCCGAGGAGGTTCAGTCTGAAGTGAGCGATGACTCCTGGGTCCAGGAGGAGATGAACGAGTCTACCATGACTGCGGTGGAGCCTGAGGAGAAGCGTCCGGATTCTGTGATGACCGCCATTGAGCCGGAGGAGGAGCGCAGTCCTTCGGTGATGACCGCTGTGGAGCCGGAGCAGGATGAGGTAAGCAATTGGTCTCTCTCTCTCTCTCTCTCTCTTTCTCTCTCTTTCTCTCTCTCTCTCTCTCTCTCTTTCTCTCGCTAGGTCTCTCCCAAAGTCTCTCTCTGCGTCTCTATCTCTCTTTTCTCTTTCTTTCTCTCTCTCTATCTTGTCCAGCCCTCTTAACTCACCCCTTCTTTTCAGGCCATGGACGACTACAACAGCTCCGACGATTCCGACTACGAGATGGAGGAGGATGAAGAGGAGAGTGAATCCTCCGAGGAAGAGACCGATTCTGAGTCGGAGACCGAGTCCGAGGAGGAACAGGAGCCTGAGAAGAACGAGTTCAGCGAAAGCCGCCGTTACCCCATGGAGAAGTCCGGGGCCGAGATCACCATCCCCGTCACCACCCAGAAGGCCTCTGTCTCTCTCACCATCCCGGCTGCCTCCGTTTCTAAGACCACCCAGGAGGCCCCTGTCAAGTCCGACACCGACCGCTGGGTCGAGGAGCTCTCTAACATGAAGAACCTCGGCACCGCTGATCAGTCGAGCATGCTGGAGAGGATGATGGCCGAGATGAAGAAGGCCTGGTTCTAAGTCAACACCGGTATCTATCGACATGTATTCTAAGATCTGTTTGTACATGGTTCCTTATTCTCAATCGCTGTTTGTTTGAAGTTTTTTGAGAATGGATAATAAAGGCGTTGAGATATACTGTTTTCTTAGATAGATAGAGAGAGAGAGAGAGAGAGAGAGAGAGAGAGAGGAAGAAAGGTACACAAAATGTGTTCACAGGAACATGCAGAGCACAAACGTTGATCCTTTGCAAACGGGTGCTTATTGAAAACCAACCATGAGATCAATCCTTTTGCGGGGGATGATCTTCCAAATTGAGTGAACAGGCTCATATTTTCGCGGGTTCACG
>JAJQXH010000046.1:1507500-1517500 GCA_022343465.1 Oscheius sp. G VE-2021 | reverse complement strand
CTTTCAAAAAATTTCCATCGTCAACAGAGCGGTTTGAAAAGCGCAAATTTCTTCAGCCAAAAGTGATTTTTCATTATTCTGCATTTGAATATCCATTGTTTTATAATTAAAAATTGTTTTTTTTCAAACCGCTCTGTTCAAGGAACATTTTTCTAAAATAGAACAAGGACAGATTTTGTGGTATAACTTTTTACGCTCTATCGAATGGCGTCTGTTTTGGCACCAAGAAAAATTCCGCTTCAGGTTAATTCAAGGACCCTCACTGGAATGCATGTAACAGAGTCAAATGCCAATGAAAATTCGATTTTTTTTAAAATAATCTGTTCATAAATGCATTCTGCATTCAATAAGTTATTTCACGCTTTTTTTTTAAAAACTGCAAAATTACTGAAAATCTCAAAAGAAAGGTGGCAGTATACTTATGGCAGGCGACAATCGCGTCTTTTTGGCTTCTCACCGGTTAAAAATTTGTAATACGTGAACTTTTGCCAGGGTATCACTTGACAGTATAGACTGTAGATCTTCTACAAAAAATGCTATTAAGGGCGCCTATCAATAATTGGACATGGGGTTCCAATGACACAAAGTCTTACAAAAAGACTGTTAGATATGCCAGTTCTAAAGAAATACCCAAGCTCAGACAAAATGATTTCGACGAGCGTACATGCTTTGTTTCACACATCTTTTTAGATGCACAATTTTGAACAAGGAAATCGCTGCCTCTGGTGGAAAATTGAGTCTCGACCTTTACGAATCTCTTGAGAAAACGATGGGCAACGTAATTAACAGAATGATGTTCTCTGAGAATTTCAGCGGGGTAAATTGTGTTTTGCTTTGCTTTACTGTTTGCGAATCAGGACATGGAAATACGGTACTACGCTCTGAAGAAAGAGTTGGAAGAGCTTGTGAACAAGCAGTCAGTGTTCGATATCTGGATCAATAAATGGAACAGTAACATTTGGCCATTCAAGCAGAGAAAAGATGAAATTGCGGCATTCGTGAGGAAATGGACTTCTTTGCTTAGAGAACAGATCAACGAAAGGTAGGTCAAACATTTGGAAAATATAAACAAAGGAGTTTAGAAAAGAGAAAATTGCTTCGGGGGAGCATTTGCTTCGAGACCAAGGGGAAGATCTTGTGGATGCCTTCATGATCGAAATGCAGAAAAATGATCGTGGAGAGAGCTTCAAGTAAGAGAGAGAGAGAGAGAGAGAGAGAAAGAGAGAGAGAGAGATAGAGAGAGAGAGAGAGAGAGAGAGAGAGAGAGAGAGAAGTCCTACATTTCCTTTCAGCGAAGGATCTCTTGAGATTTCTCTAATGGATCTATGGCTGGCAGGTCAGGACACAACTACCGCTGCCACCTACTGGGCCTTCAACTACCTCCTTCTGTACCCGGAAGTACTAAACTTGTAATAAAACAATTAAACTTTTTTTAAGGCAATGAAGAAATTGAGAAATGAGCTGGAATCAGTCAGCCAAGGACGTCAGCTCTCACTTGCCGACAGGCCGAGGACGCCTTACTTCACTGCCACTATTCAAGTAAATATGAAAAGTAAAAAGTAACAAACACTGAGTTTTAGGAAGCCATAAGATTGGCTTCGATTGTTCCAATCAACTTTACCAAAGATGCCTTGGAGGATACAATCGTTGGCGGGTACCTGATTCCAAAAGGAACTGCTGTGACTGCCCAGCTTTCGGTTCTTGACCTCGATCCAAAACGTTTTGAGAATCCTGAGGAGGTATGGAATGAGAGAGAATTAGAGAGACAGAGAGAAAAACAGACATAGAAAAAATGAGAGAAAGAGAGAGAACGTATAAAACCCTGATTTCAGTTCAACCCCGACCGATTCCTCCAGCCCGGAGTCGAAGTCGATAAGTATTCGGTTCCCTTCGGAATGGGAAAAAGAGCTTGTCTTGGAGAGTCCCTTGCCAGGGCACAACTATTCCTGGTAACTTTCGATTCAATGTTTCTTTAAAAAATTACTTTTCAGGTCATTGGAAACTTGCTCCTGGAATACAACCTCGAAGTGGATCCAACTCATCCACCGGGCATGGCACAAAATCCTGCGTCTCCGTCCAGCAGGAAACCGATGCCTTATCATGTGATCCTTTCAAAGCGGAAATAAGATAAATGGGACCCAATAAATTTATATAAGATTGTTAAAGTAATCATCAGGGTAATCGTTGCGGCTAGCTTGCCTCGGCCGCCGATTGCGTAAGGGTGCGAGTTCCGCTACACAGAAATGCCTGCACAACCGAAGTGTGGCGCATTCATCAGTCGTGATAAATGTGAAACATTTTAAAAGTTTGCAAATGTGTCTTACCAAAAAGTATTGCAAACTCTTTGATGAAAAATGAAAATATACCGAAACTCGACGTTTTTTAAAAAGCCCTGTTTTGTCAAATACTCCAACGCCATGGGAATTGCTCCTCCACAAACAGAAAAACCGATATTTGATTGCTGATTTTGTTCCACTGCTGCTACTCCTACATTGACCTATAAAACTTGGGAATCAATCAATCCGAGAAATAAGGCTGGGAGACAACTTTTGGTTTTTAATTAACGATTGATTCTTATTTTAAAACAACTTAAAAGGGGACCGTCATATACCTCTTACATAATACAGTATACACTGTATTTGTTCCCCGCGAATGGAGACTTTTTTTTTTGCCTTTGGTGCTCATTGCTGTATACGGCGGAATGCCCTTGCCGCGGCGCCGATATCGTACGGGTGTGAAACACGCGGCACAACCATGTGAGACAGACACGATTTTATGCCCCTTTTCAGGCGCTGACATTTAAAATTTAAAACTGACAACCAAATAGTCGAAAAACCATTGAATCGGACGAGCGCGTAAACACCGTGCATGTAGTTTGTTAAAATACCGGATAACTGCCTGCCGCCTGGAAATGGCCAACATTTTTTTTTGGCCAACATTTTTTTTTTGGCATTTCAGAAGCAGATTTCTATAAAACGTCCAATTTAAACCAAAAGTGATATATATATATATATATATGTTTACTAACTTTTCTAGTTCTTTAATATGAGATAAAGTCATAAAATGTCCTTTTATTTATGCCACCTTTAATTCAATTTGCACTTACAATTTGCTTAACCTGTTGACCTTGCAATAAGGCAAATAAAGTAGAAACAACTACGACGACAAGCATACGTAGCTGCACTCCAGGAACTATGACACGGATAGGATTAAATTCTTTAAATCCAGAGGATTAAAAAGATGCAGATCAAATAGTAAAAATCACGTGGCAAATCTATATGCAAGCGCGTTCGAAACCAATGGCTTCTTCCGCATAAATTCTAAGTTTGCTGAGATCAAACTTTGAAGATTATTTATAAACAATCACAGAGAATAAAATTAGGTAGCGGTCACAATTTAATTAACTTTGGGTTTTCATTGATGTAGCCGGCTTTTCGTCGATTTAGCCATACGTTGGTAGAAATGGCCAGCATATGTATTGCATTTCAGATTTATATTTCTCCAAAATGGCGCGAAATAAACTCGAAACTTTATATATTTTTGAAACAACAAATTTTTAAAATTTATACAACCTCAAAAAAGTTCCCGGTCTGTCCTTTAAAGGTACCGCGTAAATTATTTTTCTGATTTTTTGATAAAAGCCTACATTTCATTCCCGAGAAGTTCAAAACATACCTCTTTACCCATTTTTGATAAAACTGAACAGTCCTAGGAGCGCTTGAAATTTTGGCGAAATTGCGTAATTGTTGCCAACTCTGCGTCTCTCCATGTGCCACGCTCTCTCGCCCACTCTAGCCGTTTTCGTGCGGCAATTGCAATACTCGGTCGTGTAAACGCGCGCATTTTGCAGTCCTATCCATAAAATGGGTATGTTTCAGAATAGTGAACATGATATGAATTCAATGAAACTGTAATCATTACGCAAAAAAAGTTCCACTACCTCTTTAAGTGGTGAGTGAAGTGTCTATCGAACTAACCTACAGAAACAGAAAGGGGGACAGTTCTTGTTTTTCTTTTCACAAACACCAAGAACATACCTACACCAAAGTAACAAAAAAGCAAACGTTTTTAATAATTTGTAGTTTATACATTATGTAAAGGGTATTTATTTTTGGCTCTACATTTTGTGTCTCCTAGCTGTCCAAGGTACTGAAACAAGAAAATCTTTATTGTCCTAAGTAATCCTTGCTTGTGTTTTACGCGTACCACCATAGACTTCAAATTGCCTGAAAAACTTGCATTCAGACGTCGTTAACCGGTATTCCTTGAGGTTGTTGTCATATGTGACAGAGTAACACCAAAAAACAGACTCCCTTAATCATTTGTAGCTATTATACTTTTTAAGGGGCAATTATATTTCGATTTACAAATTGTCTGTCCTCGCATAAACAGCAATTATTTTTCTACATTTATCATTACACTCTATTAAGCATAATAGCTGTCTGTGATTCGGTCCACAAAAATACCAATAAAAACGCGGTAACGGTGTTTTGTTGTGTGAAACTGTAGTTTTAGAAAATGAACATCAGCGTCATCTTCATGATTCTGCAGCTCTCCTGCACATTTCTGGCTGTAGCCTTTAATTCATTCTTCATTTTCATCATCTACCACTTCACAAGGAATAAAATCGGTTTCTATAAGTACGTTCTAATGGGATTCGCATGTTTTGAGATGATCTACGCGTTGGAAGTCATGCTCTGCATGCCCGTAAGTTTTCTGTGCCAACTAATACAAAAAACTTTTTAGATAAATTTCGTAGCCTCAAACAGTTGGATTGTGCTGAATCACGACGGGGTCTTCTCAAAAACGTCGTTTAATTACATAGGCTCTTCGATGTACTGTGTTTCCTACGAAGTTTGGATTGGACTTGTTCTCGTCCATTTCATCTACCGCTATGTGGTTGTCTGCCAGTTGGTTCCACACTAGAAAAGAGTTTTTCAACATTTTCAGACCAATTTGGAAAGAACGCCTCTCCAAGAGCAAGGTTTTGCAATTTGTCCTAGCAGTCATCTACATATTGCACTTAGTGTATTGCTTCGTCTGTGGATTGGTCCTTTGCAGATGGACAGAAATGACCCAGGTAAATTGACAATTCTGTCTATGTCTCTTTTCTCTTTCTTTCTCTCTTTCCTCTCTCACTCACTCACTCTCTCTCTCACTGTCTGTTTCCCTTTTTTCTCTACTCACTCTATCTCTATCTCTATCTCACTCTCTCTCCCTCTCTCTCTCTCTCTCTCTCTCTCTCTCTCTCTCTCTCTGTCTTTCTCTTCTTTTTCTCTATCCCTTTCTCTCTTTCTTTCTTTCTCTCCCCCCTCTCTCTCACTTACTGTCTCTCTTTCCTCTTTCTCTCTCTCTGTTTCTGTCTCTGCTGCTATTTATTTCTCTTTTCAGCAGCTAAAACAAACGATTGCCGACGAGTTGTCCCTAAGTGACACAAACATTGGCTACAGTTGGATCACCCTAAAGATATCCATTTGCCTATATTCTTCACTTTTTCAGTTTTAGAACACTGACGGAACAATTTCTGTGGAATAACGGCCCTTTTCAACCATTCAATCCTAGTAACAGTCTCATTTCTTGTAATCAGTTTCTGCGGCTTCAAAGTTTGGAAAGAACTTGGTATGATGGCAAACGCCACCGTTGTCAAAGACTACCACATTCACAAACAGATTTTCTATACTCTTTTAATTCAGGTTTTTTGTTTACAAAAAAGTTAGAAAAGTGATTTAAGACAGCGATTCCAATCTTTCTCTGTCATATTCCTTCACTGATTGTGTTGACATTCCCTTTTTGCGATAAAGATGCAGTCTGGGGAAAATCAGCCTCTGGGTTTGCTGTGTTGGGGGCAGTTCCAAAAGTTCTCGATCCAATCGTCGCTCTTTATTGCATTAGGGAGTACAGAATTGCAGCCAAAGGAATTCTCTTCCGTACGATGCAATTGTATTTTTCTAGTTGACATTTCAGGACGTGGACATGTCGAAGACTCTTCTACAGTCGGCCATACTTCGGCCACACGATAAAGTTTTAGTTTTTGTATTTTCCGACAATTGATTGGAATTTAACATAAAATTACACTGTGACAACGCTGCGGCTTGTATTTTCCTATGGTGCTAGTTACCAGAACTAATATTGAAAATTTTAAAACTAGAAGGTATTTTACAACTCAAAATAGAGATAAAGGGAATTACTAGGTATTTTCTCATTTACAACTTAAAATACTAAATTTTCATTAATTTTCAGTTTTTCAAATATGAGCTGCCGTTTGCCGCACAAAAATTTTGCCAACAACAAAAAAATTGCCGCACAAAGTCATGTAAACAGCGCACTTCGGCAGTTGCGGATGGCCCGTTAGCTGGAAGCCGTCGGAAAGAATTGAGTAAATTCTTAGAATTTTCATTGGTAGGATCACATAGGAAGATCGGTGTCAGGGCCTCGATTAGTCGGTCCCTGGCGGCGTGGGCGACGGGATCAGCTGATGGCCGTTGTATGATCTGATTCAGGTTCCGGCGGAAAGAATTCCAATTCCTTTACATGTAAAGAATTCCAATTCCTTAAAGTAAAGAATTCCAAAAGAATTCCAATTCCTTTACATGTAAAGAAGTTGGAATTCTTTCCGCCGGAACCTGAATCAGATCATACAACGGCCATCAGCTGATCCCGTCGCCCACGCCGCCAGGACTGTATAAAAGAAGACAATCCGACTAATCGAGTCCCTGACACCGATCTTCCAATGTGATCCTACCAATGAAAATTCTAAGAATTTACTATTGTTTCAAGGGATTAATTTTAAATTTCTTGTTTGTCGTGTAATAAAGCAAAATCGAATATTGAAACTTAAATGCGAAAAAAATATGAAAAGTTTATCAAATTTCACTTGAAAAGGGCCCCTACTCTACTATCATTGGACTCTTTTTGTGTCTTTTCTAAGTTAGCCAAAAAAATACCATTTTCGTTTTTAATGGCCAACAATGTGAAAACTCCTGCAAATTGTTTTTGCTTTTCTATTTTCAAGCAACTGATCGTTGGTGGATTCATTCGTAAATGTCAGACAATTATTTTTGTGTTTCCGTAAATATGAAAACTACCGTAACTTTTAATTATTTGTGTGTTTTTCAATTGTTTTTCCAACCAACTGCAATACATTCATTTTAAGGCACCAACAATGTCGCATGGGCTTTGGATAACAGAGTTACAAAAGATCCCAGTTTCTTAATTTAAAGCCTTCATTTTTTTCTTTAAAGATTGAAATTAAAGTAAAATTTTACTTTAATTTAAGTATTAAAAACATTTTTCGTACACAAAACACGGAACCAAAATGTATCTAAAACGTTCTTTCAGAAAAAATAACACTTTTAATTTTGTTGAAAACATTTCAAAAGGTTTATTGTACTGTTGCATAAAAGCAGTTACAAATTCAAAACTTTTTTGTTTGAGAAAGATTTAATTTTAAAAAATGTAAAGGTATACACAGTCACACACTCACACTCACACACTCACACATTCCCACACATTCACACACATTCACTCACACGCTCACAGTCGTGATATAGTTTTTTTTTTTGTTTTCACCAATTGTTTCACTTAATTGAAACATTTTTTTAAACACAGAGATAGCCTGAATGCGTTAACAAAGCATTGTATTAAAAAGCGTCAGCCTCGAATCTTTTGTTAATTTAAAGCCTTTGCCTTTTCAGAAAAATGGAAATCAACGACTTTTTATTGACTCTGCAATGTTTCTGCACTGTCATGGCGTTAATGTTCAACTCTTTCCTCGTTTTCATAGTTCATCGGTTCACAACCAACAGAATCGGTTTCTACAAATATCTTCTAATCACATTTGCTTGCTTTGAAATGACGTTTGCCCTCGTTGTAATGGTTGCAATGCCGGTATGTTTAAAGGCGAAGGACCGCGTAAAAATATTTTTTCTGATTTTGCGATAAAAGCCTATGTATATCTGATTCCCAGGATTCCGAAAAATACCCCATTTTGCATAAAAATGAACCGATTTAGGAGCGCTTGAAATTTGGGGAACTTACCATTTGAATTGCCGCCAACTCTGCGTCTCCCCATTTCCCACACTCTCTCGCCCACTCTAACCGTGTTTCCGTGCGGCGAACGCGTAAAACGGCCGTGTAAACGCGCCCCTTTTGCAGTCCAAATCATATAAAAGGGCATGTTTCAGAATCGTGTAAACGATATCTATTCGATGAAATAATTGTGAAGATATATTGAAAAATCAATTTTACGAGGTCCTTCCCCTTGAATTGTTACGAAAAATTGTAACAGGTCCTTTTAAAAGATCGATTTAACGGGTCCTGAAATGAAAGCGTGCCAGAACTTTGCAAAAATTCAAGTTTAATCTATTGCGCCGATCTCGTACGGGTGTGAAACTCGCGGCGCTACCATGTCAGCCAACCAAAGTTGTCTGGGTCTTTTCAGGCTGAAACATTTAAATTTCGACCAGATTGTCATTTAAAATAATTTTTTAAAAATTTTGTTTGACTTTAGACAAGCTTTGTGGGCCTGAATACTTGGACAATGATCAACTATGGAGGTCATATCGGAGACACCCCGTTCAACACTTTTGGATTGGCACTGTATTGTGCCTTTTATGAGATCTGGATGGGATTGGTAGTAGTTCATTTTGTTTACCGCTACTTGGTTGTGTGCAGGTTGGCGTAAAACATAGACATTTATAAAGAAAAAAGACTTATTAAATTGTGTTTTAGGCGCATCTGGCACGACTACATCGCCGAAAATAGGTTCGTGAAAATCGGACTGTTCACAATCTACTTCATCCATGTGGCTTACAGTTTTGGATGTGGGATTTTCTTTTGTGCGCACGGAATTCTAACAAAGGTATTTTTTCCGTTAAAGAGGAAGGACCGCGTAAAAATAATTTTTCTGATTTTGTGATAAAGGCCTAAACCTCATTCCCAGGATTCCCAAAATTACCACATTTTCACATTTTGGATCAAAATGAACCTATTTAGGAGCGCTTTAAATTTTGGGGAAAATTGTAGTTTGAATTGCCGCCAACTCTGCGTTTCTACATTTCCCACACTCTCTCACCCTCTAGCCGAGTTTTCGCGCAGCAAACGCGTGAAACGGCAATGTAAACGTGCCCCTTTTGCAGTTCAAAACACATAAAAGGGCTATGCTTCCGAAATGGAAGCGACATCTATTTTTAGAAACTTTGAGAAATCAGTTTTACGAGGTCCTTCCCGTTTAAAGGGACGCCAAAGGAAAAGTGTTTAACAAGTATATCAAATTAGAATTAAGGAAACTGTCAGGGTTCTCTTTTCGACCTGATGATTATTACTATATGCGGTGGGAGTACCCTTGTCCGGCCGTTGATCTCGTTCGGGTGTGAAACTTGCGGCGCTACCAAGAAATTTCTGAGTTTTTTCAAGCGGAAACATTAAAAATTCGAAAGTGACGATCTAAAAACTGATAAATTAGACAAATACCATGCCGTTTCGTTAAAATTACGGTTATGCCTGTAGTCTAGAATAGCCAAATATGACATTTCTGATGCAGGTTTCTTCAAAACGAAACATTTAAACCCAAAACTGTTATATTGTTTTTGATAAATTTTTCAAGCGCTTCAATATGAAATAAAGTTTTAAAAAATGGTCCCTGCTCCATAAACAATTGTAAAGAGACTTTGAAATACCAATTTCATGTGATCCTTTATCTTTTCTGCATCAAATCCTTGTGTTGGTTGGATTTTTTTTTGTGTTTCACTCAGTGGGAAAAAAACTCACATGCAATAGATCCAGTTCCAGTTTGACCTAAAAACACTTACAAGTATAATTATGTTAAACTTTGAGTTGACCAAATCCGGTGCTTTTCATAGACAAAATCAGAAAAACAAATTCCTCCGTTGCCATTCCATTTTCATTTGCACGATACAAAAATTCCCTTGTTTCAGGCGCCCGATTAAAACAAAGCAGAATTACTAAAACATGTTGAACTCAGAGAGCTCAATGGCTTACT
>JAJQXH010000046.1:1490000-1502500 GCA_022343465.1 Oscheius sp. G VE-2021 | reverse complement strand
CGTAAAATTATATTAAAAACCTAGATCTCATTTCCTGGATTCCGAAAAATACCTCTTTTACCCATTTTGGATAAAAATGAATCGATTTAGGAGCGCGAAAGTTTGGGGAAATCGTCGCTTGAATTGCCGCCAACTCTGCGTTTCTCCATTTCCCACACTCTCTCGCCCACTTTCGTGCGGCAATTGCAAGACTCGGCCGTGTAAACGCGCCACTTTGCAGTTCAAATCATTTAACAGGGGTATGTTTCATAATCGTTTAAACTGTATGAATACATTAAAACAATTGTGAAGAGACCTTTAAAATTTAATTTTACGCTGTCTTTCTCTTTTAAAGTTGTTTTCCAGACTTACTAACAAGGTTTATATGAAGCAATCGTTTACGGTAATGCGAAACACAACTATTCTTGTCAAAACAGGAGCGAATACCCGATTGGTTATGGAATTTTCAGCAGCGGCTTATTCCAGTAAGAATGGTTAAATGTTGTTTTTTTTGTGATTATCAGTACCTCGTGAGATACGACTCATGGACCAATATTCCTTTACTTCAAATAGACAGAGTTTTCTGTTTCGTATTTTGGATTGGCTGCCAACAATGTACCATTTCATTCATGCGAAGGACAACGATTTGGTAAGATCAGTTAGAGTTAGATACCATAGAAAAGATTATCACAAAACTATGAAAATCTGAATGGAATAACCGTTAAGAACCTTGAGGTTGTTGTATGGGTGTGTATGCATATGGTGCTCATTACTGTATGATACGGCCTTTGTTGCGGCCGCCGAACACTTACGGGTGTGAGACTCGCGGCGCTACCATGCCAGACAACCAGAGTTTTCTGCGTCTTTTCAGGCGGCAACATTGAACATTCGAAAGTGACGACCAAAAAAAATCGATAAAGGGATGGATTGGACTAACGCGTAAACACCGTGCGCGTAGTTCGCTAAAATGCCGGTTATCCACAGATACCTGTCGCCTGGAGTGGCCAAATATGGCACTTCAAATGCCGGTTGTCTAAAACAAATCTTTTAAACCCCAAGATGAAATATATTCTTTTTTAAAGGGACCATCAGCCTCCTTTTCAAAATCTAGGCTAATCATATGCTAATCAGCCCTTTGTGAAAAAACGTTGCTTGGAGGGGTGTTGGGAAAAATTATCCTAACTGAAATGAGTGAATTAGCATAAGAGTCATGCTCATTTTGAAAAGGAGGCTGATGGTCCCTTTAAACTTTAATGGTTCCTAGATTCGTATGCTATTTTAGGGCTTGTTTGAAACGAGTAAGTCCAAAAATTGAAGTGTACCTCATCTTAGTAAGCTAAACTTAAGAGAGAGAGGGAGAGAGAGAGAGAGAGAGAGAGAGAGAGAGAGAGAGAGAATCTTTTCAGATAGTCATCCAGCGCTCAGAAGACTTCTGGCCAGGTCGTAATAGCCATCCAGGTGACCTTCTTCAATGGAGTAATGTACTTCTTCTTGACGAAAAAAGCGGACACATTGGATCGTGAATATCCGGTTTTCTAAAAATCGGTCAAACTCAATTTTAGGATGTTAGACCTGATAGAAGGAGGAAAATACGTCAGTTCCTTGAACACTGTTTGTCTATACTTGACTCAACCGGTCACTCTCAAAGGAGCTTTGCTAGTTAGCACAGGATATAGTAATTTTTTTTTGAGAAAACAGCTAATCAACTAAAAAAGAACCATTAGATGCAGAAATCCTATTTTCAGACATGGCGGCCTTCAGCAGTTTCGGTAGCATTATGTCATCTGGGCGATTCAAGGATGTCACAATTTCATTAGGACAAACCGGTGGTAGATCCTGTTACACTGTTATTCACTCCAATCCTGATGATACTACCTACATTACTATTTACAAAGCAGATCCAGCCGAATTGATTACGGTAGCTGAAGGAGGTCCAGATAGGGAGCAGAAGGTGACAGTTGCCTTGGAGAATTTGGACAAACCATTGACTATGGTTGGGACTATGTGGACATTTTATCTTTCCCAGGGATCGGGCACTGTAGAATTTATGCTTCACTAGCTTAATGAAGATGTGACTCAATAAACTCAGACAGAGAAGGAAAAGAGAGATTGAGAGATGGAATGAAAACGAGAGACATGGAGGTCGAGATAGAGAGAGAGAGTGGCAGAGAGGGAACAAGATACAGAGAATAAGAGAAAAAGTGAAAAGAGAGAGAGAGAGAGAGAGAGAGATAGATAGAGATAGATAAAGAGAGCCTGATAATCCAATGAGGCCTCCCGGCGCCGTTGGATTATTAGGCGCCCGCTCGCAGTTACCACAGACGCGCCCGTGGCTTAATGGTTAACGAGTCGGACTCATAAGCGCAAGGTCGAGAGGTAGAGAAGAGAATCCCGAATATTTTTCCTGTGATTACCGGACCGAACCAAACTTTGTGTGTTTTAGTCAAATTTGGAACGTAATTTGGACCCTCTGAGAAAGCATTACGGGATTTCATTTTAAAAGAACTTCTTTAAGAACAATCTGAATTCCGAAAGACAGGTTTACAAGTTTGTCGTATTGTGGAATGCTCAAGGCGTAGATTAAAAAAATATAATTGTTTGGCTTAAAAATGTTTCGTAAGTATGAAATCGGAGCTCAAAGTGGCCATTTTTGGCAAGTGCAGACGACGGCCGTCCGCAGTTTTTGCCATAAATGACAAACTAAGCGTCCTTTGTTTACGCGATTCAAATTTGGCCAAGATTTCTCAACGTGTCTGCCCTTCATCATTAAGACCCCGATCGTCTGCAGGGTGATAGAGCGCCGGCGCTGGCACCCGTAGCCGATCGGCCACGCGGAAGATAGAAGGCTGTATTGGGAAAGTATAACATACATCTTCACATTAAAACTCTTTAAATAACAAGGTTGAAAGGTTTTACTTGAAATGGAAGTAAACCCTTTACGCAACGTGAAAGTCAAAGTTCCGTCAAATCCCCTCCCTGCCGCGCATTTCGTCTCCTCCTCTCCCCTGCGGCGGTCGTCATGCCCTCCTTCAAGAAGCCCTCGAAGGAGAAACAGCCACCCACTGGCAATTCCAAGAAGAAGCGCTTATCTTCCAAGGGTGCCAAGAATCACTCGAAGCTTTCTAAAGAAACCAGCAAGGAGAAAACTAAACAGGAGACGAAGCCCTCGATGGAAAAGACGGGCGAAGGCGACGATTCTGAAGCTGAAATTTTCGTAGAAAAAACGGCTGAACAGAGAGAGAAGGCAAAGGAATTTCTTCGCAAACATGGCAAAGTGGACCAGAAGACTTGGGAAACGCAAGTGATTGAACCCATTCTCTCCACTGGACTCTCGGAAATGATCAATCAGTTCAATTTGAGGAAGCCCCCGCCCTTGGATAAATTAGCTCAAGCGATTGGGAGCTCTTGGGTAAAAACAGGAAAACATAGATACAAAGATATCGGTTGCTGTGAACAGACAAGGGTGAAAATAAATGTTGGACGGGAACATTACATTCAGTGAGTTTTACCCTTTTACTTTGAAGAACTTTAAATGAATTTAGTTTTTCCTATCCCATTTTTTTGTTTTCCTATCCCATTTTTTTCACTGTTTCAGTGCAAACTACGTTATCAAGGAGGCGTATGTGAAAACTAGCCGCGAAGAAGGAGAGGGATTCTGCAGAATGAGATGTGTGCCCAAGTTGATTTGTACCCAGGCTCCCACGGACAAAACTCGCCCAGTGTTTTGGTGCATGGTATGGGAACAGAATATCGAGGAAATTGTGATGCTGTGCAACTACAAAGAGGATGTTAGTTTGTCTCTGTCTCTGTCTCTCTCTGTCTCTCTCTGTGTCTCTCTCTCTGTCATTTTGTCTTTTTTTTCTCTCTCTCTCTCTCTTTGTCTTTCTCTCTCTCTGTCTCCATCTCTCTATCTCCCCCTTATCTCTCTTTATCAATTTCTCTATCTCTGTGACTCTGTCTCGCTGTCTTTCTCCTCTCTCTCTCTCTCTCTCTCTCTCTCTCTCTCTCTCTCTCTCCGTTTCTCTATATCTGTGTCTCTGTCTGAAAACGCCATTATTTTTAGGGAGCTGTAGTCTGCGCTCGTTTCTTTCCCGAAAGCGTTGACGACGTCCGAAACTTTGAAAGAATCAGAATTGAGTGTATCCAAGTCAGTCTATTCCATTCGTTTCAATGGAAAACTTCCAGGTCCAAAATGACACCAATCTGTGTACCAGAGTTTATGAGATCACTAAGACGAGCATAAATGGTTTTATAATCAAAAACATTGAGCCAAGAAAAGTCAAACATCTGCACTACACCAATGCCTTCGGTGAGTCTCTCTCTCTCTCTCTCTCTCTCTCTCTCTCTCTCTCTCTCTTTCTCTTTCTCTTTCTCTTTCTTTCTCTCCCTCTCTCTCTGTCTCTCTCTCTCTCCAATTTCCATTTCAGTTGGACCCGACGCTCCCCCTCTTTCCTTCCTCCAATACAATACCTACACTCGAGTGATTCTCTGCTCCGATGGAGTTGGCCGCACCGGCATCGCCGCCTATTTCCTCTTCCTATCTGCTCAAGTTGTCATGTGGGATGAGGAAAGAAAGAGAAAGAAGACCGATACTCCTCAGCCATTGAAGAGCCCAATTGAAATTCTCCAAATGTTGAGGGAAAAGCGCTACGGAGCGATCCAGACAGTGGAGCAGTTTGCCCTCGCTCTGAAGATGATCCTGGAGCACAAATTCAAGAATGAGACTCCCTCCGTTCACTTGGAACCGGGAAAGCAGTAGTTTATGGAAGAATACGACAAACTGATCAGGAAAGCTGGAAAGTAGCAAAAATTTACAAGAAATGAATAAACATAGTTCGCGATTGTGGTATTATCAAGCTTTTTTTTATCGATTTTCAATGTTTGATGGATGGGCGTTAAGGCGTCCAGTTTCTATCTCGGTTCAACCTTTATTATCAATGAAAAGTCTAATGTAAAAGCCTGAAGCAATTTTAAGTCCCCCCCCCCCAATTTTCATTCTTGGCGTAGGAGCAGTCGGATCTTACATATGCCCAATGCAAGGGAAGGCAGTTGAAACGAAAGCGGCGAGAATCAGATGGCGAATTTGCATTCGTCATATTCTCACCTTAAATTTGTCTTGTTTTCAGAAACCAATAAAGCAAAAGAAAATGCTATGAGGTGGAACCGAACCCGAGACTTCGCGCGTGTGAGACCGCCCTTTTCCCTGTTGCGCCATCCAGGCACCGTCTACGCTGCTGCGCGGGGCCATTATAAGGGGAATTCGCCCGCCCGTGTTTAAATATCTGATCAATGAAGTAGTTTATCTTGTAGTTTAGGATCAATGGTTCATCCGCAGCATCTTTTGCACATCACGTCAAAGCAGAGAAATCCATCGCAGTCAGGGCAGCAGTGGTTGCACATCCCCTGAATACAGAGGTCCCTGTCGGTATGGCATGGCTCATCGTCCGCAACCTGAAACTTGATTCCCGTTAGTTTCTTAAAAGATGTTACCGCCAAATCAAAACTGAAAAACATCAGGAATGCCGCCAGTAGAATTAAAAGAACTTTCTTCATCTGAAAACTAAAAGGGGAAGGACCTCGTAAAATTGATTTTGTAAAGTATCCATTTTAAAGTTTCATTGAGTAGACATCGTTACAACGATTCCGAAATATACCCCATTTATTTGATTTGGTCTGCAAAAGAGGCGCGTAAACACTTTTTTTTACACGGCCATTATACGCGTTTGCCGCACGAAACACGGCCAGTGTGGGCGAGAGAGTGTGGGAAATGGGGAGACGCAGAGTTGGCGGCAATTTAAAAGGTAATTTCTCCAAATTTCAAGCGCTCCTAAATCGGTTAATTTTTATGCAAAATGGGTAAAGGAGTTATTTTTCGGAATCCTGGGAATAAGATCTAAGTTTCTATCTTAAAATCATAAAAATTATTTCTACGCGGCCCTTCCCCTTTAAGTGTGAATTGAAAGAAACAAAAAAATGTTCAGCGAATGCAATGAGCATTGACGAGTTTTTGTAGGTCTTGTGGGCAAAAACCACTGATGGTATGGTTAGAGAAAAATTGACAAATTAACGCAAGCTTTTATTTCTATATTCTACATATAATCAATTTTCAGCCGAAAATTTGACGACTCCATTTCCCTGATCCAAATAGAACGTCCACAGATTGCCACTCATTTGAACCGGAAGTTGGTTCAATGGATACACAATATCGTGGTTTTTGTCAGGTCCTCCATTAGTCACCGATACAGTAGAAGGAGAAGCAGTTCTTACAGTAATTGGGGTGGAGCCATCGCGATCTCCAATTACTGTCACATAGGATTTTCCTGCATTGACGTTTCCAATGGCGAAGGTTTGGGTTGGCAAGGCGGGGTTGGCGTAAATCAGTCCGTGGGTGTCAAACTTCTTCACGTCTAAAACAATCGATGAATTATCGATTGAAATTTAAGACTTACTGTGGGAAGTTGTAATTAAAATGGCTCCTTTGAAGTTAATTGGTTGAGAGAGGTAAAAAGTGACTGAGCTTTCTGTGCTTGTGAACATGCCACTGTTGCCGATGAGATTGAAGAGCCTGAATTTGTAAACGAGACACATAAGAGAGGTAGAGTGAGGGAGAGGGAGAGAGAGAGTGAGAGAGAGAGAAAGAGAGAGAGAGAGAGAGAGAGAGAGAGAGAGAGAGAGAGCGACATAAAGACATAGATGGAAATGGGCAGTGACGCAGAAGGAGAGGGAGGCAGAGGAATAGAGAGACAGAGACCGACAAAGAGAGTTACAAACAGGCAGATACGCAAAGCGGGAGAAAAGGTGAAAAAGAGAGAGACAGAGGGACAGAGAGACAGAGAGACACAGGGAGAGAGAAAACACAAAGGAGGATACAAAGACAAAAGGAGAGCGAGAAAGAGAGGGAAATAGGCAAATACGTAGGTAGAAAGCGGGAGAAAAAGAGACAGAAACAGAGAAACAGAGGAAGAGAGAGGGAGAAATAGAGATACAGAAAAAGGGATAGAGAAAAAGAGAAACACTGGGATACTGAGAGATGCAGAGGGGAAAACACTCACGATCCAACTGGCTCATCGTCATAGACAATAACATTGCTCCACTGAAGCAAATCAGCCGGGTCACTGACGATTTCAGCTTTTTGAATCACAAGCTGTAAGATTTGATGTGATTGAGAATTATTAGTTTGAAACCTGTTGGCTATCATCAGCAGACGAGATAGTTACACCAGTGTAGGGCAGAAGTTGATCTAGGTAGAGCACGAAAGAACGTGAATTTGTAGGAATTACCACGGTTCCAACAACTGGCGGGTCGTTTACTGAAAGGAAGATTATTACTTTTACAAACACCATCTGGTGTTTTTAAAAAAATTTGTTTTTCATATCCATTGCTTACGGCCCGGCCTGTCAAATGACACCAAACGCGAAATTGCGTACAAGAGTATGTGTTTAAGCATACGTATGCAGTACGTCGTCATGGTTACATTTGCAGATCGCTTGGAAACTAGGATTGGCGACTACTATGTGTAGAATGATCTTTCAAAGCTTCCGCCTACGTTATGACGTGTTATCACATTCAGCACATTAGATAGTAGCAAGCAAGACACGATTAGTGGTGATTCGAACGAATCTGCGTCACTTAGCTCCCATTTTGGTATAGTTGTTGTTTACCAAGACATTGAAAGGTGAGGTGACTTCAAGGAACCGTGAAGGGCTTAATTGCGGCTTGTGGTGCTTATTACTGTATGCGGTGGGGCAACTTTTGTCACCGCCTCCAATTCCGTATGGGTGTGAAACGCGCGGGCTTCCACGCCAGACAACCAGAATTTTCTCTTTCCTAGCGGGAACTTTGGAAATTTGAAAACAACGATAACATATGCCGCCGATCTTTTACGAGTGAACGCCGCGGCGCTCTATGCCCAGCAGACGACGCGAGTCGTCATAGTTAAAGAAGGCAGACACGCAGAGGAAATGCATTCAAATTTGAATAGCGTAAAATACTGTTTTTAAAAACGCCATTTTGGGCCATTTTGATTAATCGAATTAGATAAAGTTTCAAAAATATCGCTCGAAAAACTTACCATCTCTTTGAGCTGCGTCGAATCCCATAACCAATTGCGTATTCGCTCCAGTTACTGTGGTGATGTAGTAAACATCGTAAATAGAGATTGTCTGTTTGAAGTACTTCCTATTTGTCAATCTAAAACCAATTTTTACAAAGTTAAAAGGTTAGTTTACTGAATGCTACCCTTCTGGCTACTGATTGTAACACTGTCATGGAGACCAATGTTGGCAATTGAGAGGGTGAGAGTCTCGAAGGAGGCAGAGCTCTGTTGATATATGTCAAAGGAACATTTCTGGTTGGAATCTGCATTCCAAGGACCAAAGGTGACCATTCCCGAAGGGAAATTTATACCTTGAGGGCATCTGTCTGCAAACCATGGATGTTTAGAAAAAGGGTGCGTCCTACCAGCTAAGGCCAGGGCGGCCAAAGAGGAAAGCAGTAGGATCACCAACATTTCGCGGTAGTAGCTGCAGGGAAACGTCAGTTTTATGGAAAGGGCTTATCTTATCATTAGCCGGAAACCGCTAGATTAAGTCTTTGGGAAGCGACGATTCATCGGAGAAGCAGAGTGCATAGAACCGTTGAGTGAGTCATTTGGGAAGGTACGTTCGCCTCTGCCTTCCTTGTTGAATCTTTCTCTATTACTCTCTTCTGTATCTGTTTTTTTTTGTTCTTTCTAGTTATGGCATCTATCAATTCTTCATGACGATCCGGGCTAGGTGAAACGCGGACCCTCGATTTTGAGAAAACTGGCCGACCCGCACCGGATGTTTAAATGCAAATCATTTTGAACCTTATATGTTTTTTAAAATATTTTTGGTGTAAATGACAAAGCGGTTAAAGTTTGGACTACTAGTCGAACTGAGAAAACAACCGTAGTTCGATCCACGTTCAAAACTTTTTTTGCTACAAGTGTAATGTTTTTTTTTGGGATAACAGACCTGCCCTCAGCCACTCTTTATTACAACTGATCACTTTTAATTCGAATGCAAAAATGAACCTAATGGTGTAACCGCTGCGCGGTGTGCATGTATGTGTGTGCCCGTGTGTGCGCATTTGTGTGTGCTTGTGTGTATGAATTAAAAAAAGAGGCGCGAAAGAAACCATCACATTGGTTTTACTTGTTTTCTAGTTATTGAAATGAGCTTAAATAAATAAATATATATATTAAACCAAGAAAAAGTAAGCAAAAAAACTGGATTTTAGAAATTTTCAAGCAACCTGTTCCTTGGAAAAACGAAAAAAAAGATGGAAAAATTAGGGTTTTATAAATTTTCATGCAAACTTTTTCAAGGAGTTTCGGTCTGGGGTGCACTGAATTTACGAGTCTGTCCGTTGTTTAACGCAGACACTGACTGGTTAGAGACGCAGACAGGAGGTCTGATTTGAAAAGCAGACAAAAGGCAGGTTAGAAGTGCAGGTACTGACTGGCTGAGACGCAGACAAAAGATCGGGTTAGACAGACAGATACTGATTTGAAAGCGACGCAGAGAATAGGCGCGGTTGGAGATAGACAAACTAACTGGTTCGGGTGAGGTTAGAGACGCAGACACTGGTTAAAGACATAGACAAAAGTCTGGTTAGACACGCAGACAGTGACTGGTAAGAGACGCGGACAAAAAACCTTATTAGAGAAGCAGATATCATGTCACAATTTACAAATTAACGCAAGCCTTTATTTTCACTATCCACAATCAATTTTCTGCCGAAAACTTGACAACTCCATTTCCCTGATTCAAATAGAACGTCCACAGATTTCCACTCATCTGAACCGGAAGCTGGGTCGGTGGAAGCACAATGTCGTGGTTTTTGTCCGGTCCTCCATTAGTCACCGAGATGGTCGAAGGAGAAGCAGTTCTTACAGTAATCGGAGTTGATCCATCACGGTCTCCAATTACTGTGACATAGGATTTTCCTGCATTAACATTTCCAATAGCGAAGGTTTGAGTTGGCAAGGCGGGGTTGGCGTACATCACTCCGTGGGTGTCAAACTTCTTCACGTCTAAAACAATCGATGAATTATCGATTGAAATTTAAGACTTACTTGACTTAGTTGTAATTAGAATGGCTCCTTTGAAGTTAATTGGTTGAGTGAGATAAAATGTGACGGCGCTTTGGGTGCTGGTGTACATGCCACTGTTGCCGATGAGATTGAAGAGCCTGAATTTGTGAGTCAGAAATGAAAGAAAGGTCGAGAAAGAGAGGCAGAGGGGCAGAGACATGTGACAAAACGAGAGAGAGAAAGAAAGAAGGAGAGAGAGAGAGAGAGAGAGAGAAAGAGAGAGAGAGACGAAAACACGATTTCATCACTCACGATCCCACTGGCTCATCATCGTAGATCAAAACATTGCTCCACTGAAGAAAATCAGCCGGGTCACTGATGATTTCAGCTTTTTGAATCACAAGCTAAAGATTGATGTTTAAAAAAACAATCGTTAGTTAGATACCTGTTGGCTATCATCAGCGTTCGAGATAGTTACAGCAGTGTAGGGTAGAATTTCATCCAGGTAGAGCACAAAGTCGCGGGAATTTATCGGAATTTCTACGGTTCCAACAACTGGCGGTTGGTTTGCTGAAATGAAAATAATTACTTCTAAGAACCGCCGAGTTAAATCCCTAGCAGATGAAACTTCTATAAACCCTAACTGTCTGATCCAAAGCTTACCATCTCTTTCAGCTGCGTCGAATTCCATAACCAACTGCGTATTAGCTCCAGTGACTATGTTGATGTAATAAGTGTTGAAAATAGAAATCGTTTGTTTGAAATACTTTCTATTTGTCAATCTAAAAGCCTACTTTTCAAAGTTGAAATCGTGTCTTACTGAATGCTGGAATTCTTGCTGCTAATTGTGACACTGTCATTGGGGCCGATGTTGGCTATGGAAAGGGCGAGAGTCTCGAAGGCGGCAGAGCTTTGCTGGTAGATGTCGAAGGAGCATTTCTGGTTGGAATCTGCATTCCAAGGACCAAAGTTGACAACTCCCGAAGGAAAATTCATGCCTTGGGGGCATCTGTCTGCAAACAGTGGATGTGTTAATAAAAGGGTTTGACCTACCAGCTAGGGCCAAGGTGGCCAAAGAGGAGAGGAACAAGCCCAGTAACATTTTGCGATAGCAGCTGCAGGGAAACGTCAGTTATATGGAAAGGGCTTATCTTATCGGATTGCAATGATGACATGAATTAGCCGGAAACCGCTAGATTTAGTGATTGGGAAGCGACGATTCATCGTAAAAGCAGGGTGCATAGAAAACTAGAGTGAGTCATTTGGGTGGGTATATGTGCCATTCTGTCGTTTTTCTCTTTCTCTCTTTCTCTTTCTCTTCCTCTCTCTCTATATATTTAGCACAGTGGGCCTCCTACGGTACTCAGTCTAAGGGCGTGGTTCATATCATCATGTCAGGAAACGTAGCCGATATAGATAACCTGATCAAGAAACCAGTTAAGGCATTGACGTCATGTTTATCAATGGTCCCTATTAACTGACCCCTTTGTTTTAATGAACTTAATGTAGATTTGTTAATAAAGAAGTAAAAGGAGTGGTCAGATATCTTTTTTGTTTACAAAAGAGATTCCAACCATTGTACTTTATGACTTAACTCCGACGTTTTGCCATTTCCGCAATTGAAAGGTCATTTTTGAACTTTTTAAGCAATATCCTTGGATTTTGGGTCATGGGTGCACTGTGTTTACGCTTCTTTTTCACGTACGCCGTTTACCTTAGAGAAATGGCAAATCCAAAAAGACAGACGAAAGGGACCGGCGCGCTAGACGCGGAGGCACTGTGAGACTCACACCCGTAAGTAATCGGCAGCGCCGCCGGGCAAGTGGGGGGAAGGGGGCAGATCGCCTCCAAAAAGGCTGCAAGTCAAGGAAAAAACGATCAGGATGTTGTTTTACCCTAAAACTACTTCTCAATTACTCGAAAACAAAAACAATCCCATTAGGAATTTAAGGGAGGGAGGTCGCAAGGCCCTTGCTGTCGTTCCGGGCAACATCATCCTCATCCTATTGTCAACCCATCTATGTTTGTGAACTCCCATTTCTTTTTTCGTTTTTTTGATCAGGTGGAAAATAAGGAAAGTGTCCGTTAAAATGTAGTCTGGTAGTTGCACCAACGCCCATTTTTAAAGTGAACAGCTATGACTCAAAAATTGTTCAAATCTGTTTTCTATGCACTCTGCTGCTTCAATGACTCGTCGCTTCCCAATCACTAAATCTAGCGGTTTCCGGCTAATTCATGTCATCGTTTGCAGCACGATAAGATAAGCCCTTTCCATAAAACTGAAGCTTCCTTGCGACCAACATCGCAATATGCTCATATTCTTCCTTTTTTCAACTTTGACCGCTTTGGCCTCGGCTGGTAAGTCAAACTCACTTTTTTAATAATTTGTATTTCAGATATCTGTCCACAATACTTTAATTTTCCTTCGAAAGTCACTGATTTCGGCCCTTGGAATGCCACTTCC
>JAJQXH010000046.1:1470000-1485000 GCA_022343465.1 Oscheius sp. G VE-2021 | reverse complement strand
CATACACACGCGTGTGTACGCATATACGGGCACATTTGGACACTCGCACGTTCCCACATTCACACGTTCACACTCACAAACTCACAGACTTATACACTTAAACACGCACACGTTCACACTTACTTCTTGCGTATCCAGTGAAAGAGAGTAGTTGCTATGAGGATCAAAGAAAAATGTACTATTCCTTGGATCGTAGAACAGAGGTCGTTCAAAAAAGGCGAAAAATATAAAGTATAATGTAGGCAGAGCCAACCAAAAGTACATTTTACACCCTGAAATTGACATGTAAATTGAAAATGAGAAAAACAAACCTTCGAAAAGACTTCCTGATGCGAAAACGAGATCACACATTCTATTGAAAGCTAAGATAATACAGCATAAACACGTGGCTGACCAGAAACCTTAAGAAAAGTGTTTTTTTTAATTCAAAAAAATTTTTTAATTCAAAGATTTTTGTTTTTAAACTTACCCATTGAAAGACAACCGAGGATAAATGCCACTTTTGGTTGGGCGCAGAAACGTTGACCAGTTAGGGACATAATTCCAGCGAAGTCTGCACAAATTGTGAGGCAGAAAACGTCCACAATGCCCAGATAAACCTGAAAGCTTCAACAGTTAATGGATTTGAAAAGGGACAGTATGTATTTTTTCTTTGCAAAAAAATGAATTTTTCATTTAAGAAATATTATCGCCACCAAATCGTCCTAGTTCCCTTCATTTTTGGCCTTGACGCTTGCCAAATCATACCAGACGCGAAATTACGTACAAAATTTGTGTTTAAGCATTTGTACGTAATTATGCGTTAGGTTCCATTTGCGCTTTGCTGGGGAACTTAGACTAGTGACGAATATAATTAACACAACGTTTCCTAGAAATAAATGTATTTTTTTCTGATTCAATACGAAGTTGGAGTTTATAAAAAACTAGCGTAATCCATAAGGATCGAAAAAATCTATAACCAAAATAAATTTTCAAAAAAAAATAAGAAAACTTTTTAGCCACAATTTACATCATAGTGAAAACAAAATGTAATAATTAAAGGCGGTCGTGAAATTGAAAAACTGAAAAAAATTGTTTTAATCTCATATGTATTATTCGATTTTTGTCGTTATATGTAAAAGATTTTCAAATTTACGTGGCAAGTAATGAAAATTGTCAAAAAAACCAGCAATCTAAATGATTTACAAAAATTTTGATAATAGATGAATACTGGTTTTTTTTACATTTCCACATTTACAAACTTGTTATATAAGGATAGTTTTTCGACAACTTCAAAACAAGTTAAAATATCAATTTGAAAACGTACCATAATTTTAAAACAAGGCATGTTGATTAATGGAGGCCTGGACATGGCTATAATACATGGAATATAGCATAATTGGTAGAAAATTCCCAATCCAAGGTAAAGAGCTCCAATTTCGAAATTTCGATGTCTTCTATCTTCAGTTCCATTGCAGTCGTACATGTGAATGCTGAAAAAATCGTTAAAACAACTTTAATTCGTTTAAACAAACTCTGGATAATAATCTTCCTTTCTGTTGAAAAGATATGGAAACAGCATTTTCTGAAATGGTTTTTTGGAAAACAAAATTTAACAAAAATTCAGATAATCTGAGAAAATTAGAAAGCGAATAAGGTAAAAACAAAACAATTAAGGTAATTGAAAAATAATCAAATTGACCAATTTAAACAGAATAAAGGGAAATTGACAATGACTAACGCGAGACAAATTGGAAAAGGGTCGATTCCAGCGTGGTGGCAGTGGCAATTATGCACATTCCTTATGAATGCCTTATCCGGAAAACGCGTGTGGGTTCATGTGAACTTGTCTTCAAAGAAAAATCTGACGCAGTTGGAATTTCGTATTTTGAACGTACTTTGGACGGGGATTGTTTTGTAGGGCCTAACTGAAACAGGCAACTTACAATTTTAAAGATTATAAAAGTAGGATTGAAGGAAGACAAAAAAGTTTATATGAGAAAACGGACCTTCAATGCAATTATGTATAAAAAATAATCTCGTTTAGTGAATATTATACAATTTTAACAAAGGTTCTGTAACAATTTCTTTTTAATAGGAAATCCCAAAATATTTTTCTTAACGGATTCCAATTGACGTTTGTGACCATGCCCAATAGCGGGAAGGACTGCGTAAAACAATTTTTCATGTGATTTTGTGGGAAAAAAAGCCTAGATCTCATTCCCAGGAGTCCGAAAAAATACCTCTATTACCCATTTAGGGTAAAAATGGGTAATAATTTTAGGGGCCCTTGAAATTTTTGGGAAAACTTGAATTGCCGCCAACTCTGCGTCTCTCCATTTCCCAAAGTCACTTGCCAACTCTAGCCGTGTTTTCGTGCGGCGATTGCAAAACTCCGCAGTCAAAAACGCGTCGCTTTTGCAGTTCAAATCATATAAAACGGATATGTTTTCGAATCGTGGAAACGATAAATAATTAATGAAACAATTGTAATGAGACTTTGAAAAATTAATTTTACAAGATCCTTTAACCATTGCGACCACCTTCACCATCTGCAGAATATAGAGAGTGGCGTCAATCACCCGTATGGGATCGGCGGAGCGGCGGGGGAGAGTCATCAGACTACCCCATTTACACAAAATATTTAAAAGGTATGGGTAACCTGAAAATTTGTAGGTACTGTCTGAAAAACAGATTTTTGATGTTTAAGCTATGTGTTAATTTCAATAGAGCATTCAGGAAAACACAACTTTTGGAAAATTAGTAAAAGGTGTTTTTCAAAAACCTGCACTTTGAGAATTTGATGTTCCCACACCTACTAAAGTCGTGACGACAAGTAGGCAGTTTGCAATGGCATTTTCACTTTAAACATTTTGTGTTTCTTTGTTATGGAAAATTTTGAGAAATAAGGAATATAAGAGAAAAAACAGAAATAGGTAAACATAGTTCGAGCTGATCAACTTTTACGTGGCTTCAAAAAGCCAGATTTTACTTCGCTGAGTAATAATCAGCGTCATGTCAAAAGAAAAATAAACTGGGGTTCAGATACAATTTTTGCAAAAGTTCACTTGGAAATGCACTTGATTCTCACATGACGAGTGCCCAAGCATCGATGGTGGAACTAATGGACGGGGTTATGCGGAAGTTGAGTGAAACAAGAACAACGGCAAGATAGATAGAGAAAGATAGAGAGAGATAGAGAAGTGAGAGAGAGAAAAGAGGGAGAGAAAGAAAAGGAGAAGGTGAAAGAAAAAGAGAAAGATAGAGAGATAGAGAGAGAGAGAGAGAGAGAGAGAGAGAGAGAGAGAGAGAGAGAAAGAGAAAGGTAGAGAGATACATTGAAAAGGAAATAAAAAAAGAGAGAGAGTGAGAGAGCGAAGAGAGAGAGAGAGAGAGAGAGAGAGAGAGAGAAAGAGCGAAGAGGGAGAGAGAGATAGATAGAGAAAATATGTTTCTATATATGGCCATGCCACATTGAATGCATTGGAAGGAGACCACAAACCTTATTCCACTGAGAGCTGAAAATGAAATCGAGAATTGTTTTGACACCTCCAGGGATTCTTTAGTGGCTTCACAAATAAGCCGCCCAGATTACTCCGCGGAAATGATGCTGATATCTAGTAAGCGGAAATCAGCTGGTAGTTTCGCATAGCAATTCAATTCCCTTTAAGTGGCTAATAATACACCTTTTTACCTACGACATGCACACACGTAATAACGAGTAGTAGGCTTACCATAAGCAGGAAAGGCGATTGTTTTGAGGCTGTTCAAGTCAAATGATAAAATACAATAATTACTGTGTTGTACAAAACGAGCAAGTTTCGAGGAAATGTGGGATAAACTGATTTTCGATGTTTTACGTTATATGTTATTTTAATAAAAGTCTTAAAGGAAAACAGAAAGCAATATATAAAAAAGGGAAAAGTGGTTTCGTCGCAACCGATTACGTTTGCAACAATGGGAACTAGGAAAATATTGTGACACTTGTGGGAAAGGGATCATTACAAAGATCGGAGAGCAATTATGGCCGCAATAGTCATTCTAGAGATCTTTAATAGCTGCACTTTCAAACTCATGAAACAAAGTGAGTGAGTGAGTTAGCTTATCTGTATCTTCCCTCTCTATCTCTCTCACTCTCTTTCTCTCTTTCTCTTTCTTTCTTTTTCCCTATTTCTTTTTTCTCTTTCTCTTTCTCTTTCACTTTCTCTTTCTCTTTCTCTCTCTCTCTCTCTCTCTCTCAGTCATTGCAAAAAATCATTTTCAAAACTAGAAAAAAAGAAATTCCATTTCAAGAAAACTTTCAACGAAAACAACAAGACCTTGTTTTTAGGTCGCTGTAATTCTTCACCTGCGCTGAGTTCGAAAACGTGGCTGGAAGCCAAAAAACGAAACACCTCGTAAACAAGTCCTCGCAGAGAAAATTAAAGGCTTAAACTGCAACTGACGAAGGGCTAATCCCGTTTCGCCAACTCAGATGGCCAGATGAACTTGCATTGCATCCCGGGATATTTCCATATGAATGTGGGGTACTTAATCCGAATTAGAAGAAGTTTAATCCAAAGTGAAATTTTCATAACAACAGTTCAGAATACTGTATCGTAAGGTGAAAGAACTCATTTACTCGACGGTTTATGGTGTTTCGCTAATTTTCACAACAAAAAGTTACGGTAAATTATAACGCTTGATTAGAGATTGTTAAGTAACTGTTATAGTGCCCTATTAGCGACTGGAGCTCAGAGATAGTGCGTGAATGTGGTAATTATGAAGTACGGTCTAATTGTTTTCACCGTTGAAATTGTTAGGTCAACTTTTCTATAGCTGTTTTGAGGCAGGATTCCAAGGACGAAAATAAAACGCAGACGTCTGGGTCGTCCAGGGATTGAAAAGAGTCTTGAGGGAATAAACAAGGCAACCTAACTTCAAGTTTTCATTGGAGGCCTGAAAACAACTGCTTGGAGAAAAGTATGAGTGGTCTGCATTTGTATGCAGGGCGTTTAGCGTAAACATACTACTCATTATTCATAGTTTACGTCTAGAAAAATGAAGGTAGGGACAAAATGAAAAATAACTAATCTGTATTTCTTTTCATTTTTCATGAATTTGTTTTATAACATTGTTCTTGAAGGAACATTAATGAGAGATTTTTTGGTAGGCTTGCTGCGTTGCATTCTTTCGCCGGTTGGCCACATACGGCGGCGCCGCTGATCCCGTACGTGTTAAGGCCGCCACGCTCTGTGACCTGCAGACGGCGCGAATCACAATGGTTAGGGAAGGTAGACACGCAGAGGAAACCCATTCAAATTTGAATCGCGTAAACAGAGGGCGTGCAGAACGTTAGGCCTCAAGAATCTGACGACGACCGTCACCTACAAACGCCAATCTTGGCTCTTTGGTGAACCGAGATGACGTCATCGGATTTAGAAGGTTCGTTTTCAATTCGAAATTTTAAATGAAAAAAATCGTAAGCAAAATGTGTTTTTCAATTTTTCAAGTAAGGAAACACCAAAATTCATTTTTCACAACTGAATTTTGCCCGATTTTAGCGAATTTCCAATTTCTGCGTTAAATATTATATGTGTTACTGTTTTTACAACGTTTGAACTCTTGGACAGCTAGGTCTTCAAAAATCTTGTTGAAATATGCATTTTTAAGCCCGCTGAATAAACCAACAATCTGGTTTGGCTCCAAAAACATTTACACTTGCAACTCTTTTAGTTATTGGATGTTTATAAAGACATTGAATAAAAGGAGAAATGGGAGATAACGCCTTTTTGGCTTTACAAATCTATTTGAAAAAATCAAGTCAAGAACTGTATTATCCAAAAGATTGTTTTGTGAAAAAAAAAACTTTAAAAAAAACTTTTAGTCAGCCTGCTGAAATTTTTTATATTTTGCGAGTTTTTAGATACAAAAAGACAATTATTTATTGGAAACACTTATAGAATGTAAAAGCAGTTCTTTTAGAAGCGGAAGTTCCTCATGAAGCTTAGAGGAAGGCTCTTGAACCTTACAGAAAACACTCAACAATGAGTATCTCAAGAATCTATTTTCATCTCTAAGGACTCAGTAATGTGGAAAAACTGAAAACAAAAGTACGCGAAACATTTAGAAAAAAGAGGACTTTTTTCTGCTCTCGCACAAAAGAAACCAACTGAAGCGGAAGAATTCATCACTGCAAAATCATCTCAAATTAATCTGTGATATTTACAGTAATGCAGATTAGAAATCGGTTTAGTTCACTTGAGAGGATTTAGTTCAGAGAGAAAAATAAAAATCTCACCTGTGGCGTAAAGCTGATCTATGACAGAACATGTTTACGCCTCAGGAAGCTGCACTTTCCGAATGGGGTTAACAAGAAGTATTCATATGACTGCAGCACTTAGATGTGATGGTTTTGATATTTTGATCTTTTGAAAAGATGGTAAAGATGAAGTAGTGGAGACTCACACTCACACACTCATACACTAACACCTTTTGTCACTTACACACTTACTCACTCATACACAATCACACACAGACTCACATACTCACACACTCACACAACTACACGTTCACACTCTGACACACACACACTCACTCACACACATTCATCTACTCACTCACACCTACACTCATGCAGACACATTCGCATGTTCACGCTGTTACACACCATCACATTCTAAGACACTAACACATTCACAGACACTTACACACTCACATGCTTACACACTTACACATACTTACACACAATCACACAATCACACGTTCACACTGTCTCGCTCACACACTTATATGTTCACCTACTCACACACACGTACACACTCACACACAGTATTTATTTACATAAATACGGTAGTACAATCTCACGGAATTGTATTTCTACTGTTGCCTACGTTAATCACAGCCACAGTAGCATTTTTCTTCTTAAACAGACGGAAAACTTCTCCTCGGACTGATTTGTTGAGTAGAAGGTAGATGACACCTGGGAGCCCTGAAATCAGGAAATTTGAAAAAATTGCATAAAAATTTACCGTGATTTCCCATCCAGGCCATATTCGCTATTACTGTAAATATCTCTGGTACGGGGAAGTACTGGCTATAGACGTAGAGGAAGCATCCGACTACATGACAACCGCAGATGATGGAGGATTGGAGAATTATCTAAAATGATGTCTATGTCTCTGTCTCTCTTTCTCTCTCTCTCTCTCTCTTCCACCCACTCTCTTACCTGTTTACTGATACTGCTTATCCCATTTAATTGCTTCTTGCGAGCTTGAATCAGCAAGTGAACACAAATTACCATGTAAACGTTCACAAGAATCACAATAACACAGGCGTTGTTGACAGAATGTGGTACATTCGCATAAATATGATGTGCCTAAGACTACAGTAATCTATTGTTATCCCCAAACTTACCACTTTTTCTGAAAGAGAAAGAGAGTAGTTACTATGAGGGTCGAAGAAGAATGTATGGTAGAGTGGGTCAAAAAGTAGGGGCCTCTCGACAAAGGCAAAGAAGATAAAGTAGATTGTTGGAAGAGCAAGCCACAACCTTATTCGTTTTCCTGCAAACGTTTTTGTAATTTGAAAAAAGTTTGCTAACCTTCAAACACGGTATTCCAATGAGGGTAGACTAAATCGACTAGTCGGTTGAAAGCCAATAGAATGCAACATAGACATGTAGCAGACCAGAAACCTAGAAAATATATGTTCATATTATTTATTTTTGTATTCATTCAATTTTTAAAGGAACCAGTTTTTCTTCTTCATTTTTTTATATCAACAAAATCATACAACTGTACGATTATCGTAAGTCTTATGCAAAAATATTTGCCTGCAAGAGGAACCGAACCAGGAACTGTCAGTTTGTGATACCAGCTCACTAACCATTACACTATATTGGTTATCTTTGCCTAAACGCCCTTATCATTAGCGAACATTTGTGGGCTGATAAAATTGGTTCGAGGTTCATTCTTAATTTACTTGTATTCAAACATATTTTTTTAAAAATTAGTGAAGCACATGAGAAACCCCGGGTTTAAACATTTTAAAATCATTCATTTAAAGGGTAGAATTTTTTTACCGCTGTCACCCTTTCAGGAAATCTCACCTATGTGCTTTCAAGATTGGTAATTTATTTATTCATTTTTCAATTAGAAAATGGGTGTATCCGTCGGCTTTTGTGGAACTGTGGCGGTTATTTCACGATGTACTAATGTGAATGTTTTCACGTCATTGTACATTTTTGTACTTATTCAAATTGAAAGCGCATTTAAAATTTTATGAGTAAGAAAAAATATAATAAGAAAAAAAAAGAAACAACACAGTTTTCCGTCCTAAAAACTGGCCGTAAAAATCGGAAAACACTTGTGTTAGAATCTAACTGAAAACATTTTTAAAATTAATATTATATATTTTGTTATTTATATCAAACGGTTGTAAACATGTAAAATATACTATTTTAAGGAGAATTTGAGAAAACGAGCTTTTCATGAAGTGTCTATATACATTAAAAATGTTTTAAATGAAATCACAATACTTTTTTGGGGTGGGGGATCTGAACTCTCGCTTTGTTCATATAGGTTATTTGCAGGACATAGAAAAAGCATGACCAAGTGACTATTCCCATTAAAACATTTTTTAAATAAAAGCATTTTGGGGTGGGGGGAGGGGGGTGATCTAGCTGTGTTTAGATAGTTTTTTGCCGGATTAAACAATTTACTGGGTAGATCAGAACCCTTGAAGTTTTTCTGATTTTTTTATGAACATCAAGAAAAAAACAAATTTAGAAAAAAATAAAATAAAATAAAGGGGTCCTACCCATAGATAAGTTTCCAAGGATGTACGCCAACAATGGCTGCTCGCAGTATCTCTGTCCAGTGAGTGACCACACCCCAGCCATATCAGCACAGATGAACAGACAGCTCACGTCGACGACTCCCAGATATACCTGAAATTTTGAAAACTGACTTTCCAAGTTGGAAATACCATTATTTTGTAGCAAGTCATCCGGTTCAGAGGAGGACGAGCCATGACGATGATGCAGGGAATGTAGCACATCTGGTAGAACAGGCCCAGGACCAGGTACAGTATGCCAATTGAGGTACTTGGGTAGCGGGCTGTGTTGATTCCACGGCAAGTGTACATATTTGGACTGAATTTGTATTTTCTATTTTAAAAAGGGGAATTTCACTTACTCAGGGTAGAAAGTGTTTTGTAGACCGAAGATGAGGGCTGCCAGCATGGTGGATGGTTCGAGAGTGGAATGAAGATGATACAAGGAAGAGGAATGATGTGAGACTGCTGAAACGTGGTAACTACTGTTTACAGTACGGTGAACCAGAAATTAAAAAGACAAATCTTGTTTTTGAAAATACGAAAAACAAACGTGCATCTGAATCAGAATACAAAACACATAAGTATTTCATTCGTAATTTACTGAAATAGATACATACAACTTATGAGAAGCGGAAACACATACTCACGTTCACACGATCACACATATTACAGTAACCCATAAAGAAAAGACATTAAAGACCACACTGTTTTTGATGACAGATTGTGTTTAAAAACATTTACGAGCTGCTTTTACAAATTAGTTTTTATCATACCAAAACATGGAGATGTTGAATCATGAGAAAATAGCAAGTAAAACACACGCCCACATGTACAGATACGAACACACACTCACACCCTCACACACATGCACACATGTGCACACGCTCAAACACGGATTCACACACATGCACACCCTCACGTATACACATGCATTCTCACCCGCGCGCCAAGACGTTCACACAAACACTCACTTTTACACACGCACACACGCTGACACGCACACATGAACATGTACGCATACACACACGTACACGTACACACACGTCCACACCCTCAAACACCCATAAATTGACACAAACACACACCATTAAATACATTCCAGATATATTGCAGGTGAAAAAATGATATTTTGTTTTTTCTTAATTTTCTAAACGTAATTGATAATGACGAAAACCCCAAGCTCAGAAACCAAGTTGTCAGACATGTTGAAATGGTTAGTAAAAGCAGAACTAATTTTTAAACTCTAAAAAGTTGTTTTGCTATTATGTTTCAAATTTTAAGCACTTTCAATTCTCTCGGTATGGAAAAAGAGTTACAATTGAAAGTAAAATTGATGTTTCGCCATCGGAATGTTTTTTCGCACTTTTTAGATTTCTTCCGTTGGAACCAATTTTACACTAAGGCAAAATGATTTTAATTTGTTTTGAATGTTTCTTAACTTCTAATTTTCCAAAGGGCAATAATGGCATCATATGTATAGCCTCGGTCATATTTCTTGAAAATTTATAGTTATATTATTTATCATGAACTCTTGTTAATTAGTTTGCGTGTTTAGAACAAAATCCAAATCTGTTTGAAGGAAATTAAAAGAGGGGGGATTCGAACTCGGGTGTTGAGATTTTCAAGCGTGGACGTTATCACTTCACTAAGGCAGCGAATTTGAAAAGACGCCCGTTGGTCAGGAGGTAGCGTCCTCGCTTGCAAATCTCACTACCAGGGTTCGAATCCTCCCTAGGATATTATGTTTTTCCTATTACACTTCAGCGTTTCGAAACAAGAAAAAGGCATTCAAAATCGCTTTTTGTCAATTTCAGCGAAGATGCGCTCGAAAATATGTCAAAATCCTATGGTCATCAAGAAGTAAAGTTTGATTTTTTACCAAACTTTAAAGACAGATATAAACAGTTTAAATTTATTATTCTGAAACTTTATAATCGTCAGTCTGATTTTACGTCGAGTGTTCTTTCAAAGAAATTTGGTTACTGTAGATTTCTTACGTTGCGAACAAACCATTTACCAGACACAACTGAAATCCGCTATTGTATAATAGCAGCATTAAACAAATATCTGTTGAACTTAAAAACATTTTGGCATACTTCAAAGGTCATTTTATCAGATACTGTAAAACAATTGAAAGTAGGCATCGAATTCGCTTAAATTGGATCATAGACAGCAGTTTCTCTTTAATTAATATGTTTAAAAATGAAAACATTTCAAAATTTAAAGAACTATATACCGCTGACTTTGAAAGTCTATTCACAAATTTACCACATGAATGTGTAATTAACTCAGTAAAATATGTATTGAATACGTGTTTCAAAAATGCTGGTAAAGATAAAGATTATTTAGTTAAATCAGGCAAAACTTACTATTACAGCGAATCACCTAAACCAAATAAAGTCAATTACCATGCATCAGAAATTATTTCTCTTTTACAATATGTTTTAAATAACAGCTTTACAGAATATCAAGAGATTATATTTAAGCAAAACAAAGGCATTCCGCAAGGTAATAATGCATCTCCAGTTCTGGCTGATTTGACACTTATGGCTATGGAAGTCAAGTTCATACTACAAAACAAACATTTATACTATGATCGAAACGTTTTTGTAGCTCGATACATGGATGACATTCTTTTTATCGGAAACAATTTGAACAATGTTTTAAGTCAGAATGCATCTATGTATCACAATTCACTCAATCTCAGTCAAACAAATCCTAATCCCTATGAATGTGACTTTTTGGATCTCTCAATTCAATTAAGCAATGGAAAGTTGGAAACCAAGTTATATAATAAAACAGATGATTATAATTTCGAAATTATACGATACCCACATTACGATTCAAACATTCACTCTAGTCTTATTTTAAATACCGTAACCGGTGAAACTGTCAGAATCTTCAGAAGTTGTAGTTTGAAAACTGATTTTGAAATTCGAATTAAATCATTATACAAAAACGTTTTGAAAAATGGATTTAAAGAAAGAAACATGACAGTTCACCTCTTTAAGGTTATTTGCAAATTTAAAGAAATTAGAGCAAAATACGGATATAAAACTTTGGATTCGGTGAAAAATCTAATTAAGCGCATACAAAACTAATATATTCTAAATTTTATGCCATCTGTTTTCGTAGAGCCCTTGTTTTATTCTAATTAGCAGAATTTATTCATGGATTGGTGCAGATATCGATTATCCGATGACCATGGGTGTTGAGACATAATTACCGCGTCCAGGTCACCCTTTGGCGCCAAAGTCACATTCTCGCGCGCTTTCTTCCATCGAACGCCGCAAAAGTACATTCTGCTTTCCTATCCTTCCCTTTATCATCGCTGTTTCCTTATCATTATTTAAATTTGTATCTTTTCCTCTTTTTTCTTGTTCTTTTATAGTAAGTGAGGCTTCTCTGATGAAGTATTTAACTTTTCAATTTGAAACTTCTATTTAACTATGCCCCGCTCACTCTATTATATTGATATTTTCACCGTCAGTTGCTAGGGGGCGAAACGGTGAATTTATCTATTTACTTTTTCCCTTCTTTAACTTTTCTTTCATATACAGGTTTTTAATTTAGTATTTCCTTTCTCTTTTTCTTATCTCTCTCTGAAACACACACACGCACATACGCACACACGCTTACACAAATTGGTAGGGAGAGACAGATAAAGATTGAGAGAGATTGAGCTCGAGAGAGAGAGAGAGAGGGAGAGAGGGGGGAGAGAGAGTTTTTCACGCAAAACACAGTCCTTGTGTTTTTGGGTTTGTTGGCTTTTAAGATTGTAAAACAGCTGTCTGTTTCCAAAATTCACCTGTAGCTGACTTCCTCTCTCTCGCTGTCTCTCGACTGCTCCCTTGCTTACCCAAAATATGAATTTGTAAAATTTCTAACACAAAGAGAAAAAATTATTCCGAATATCAAAACTTGTTTGGACTAAACTCGAAAAATCATTTACTCGAAGTTACATGAAGAACTGAGATTTTTGTATTTTTGAAAAGGCGAACGATTTCTCCCCGGATGGACTTGTTGAGCAGAAGGTAGATGACAGCAGGGAGTCCTGAAAACGCGATTTAAATTTTTTTTTAAACAAGAAAAGTCTACCGTGAATTCCCATCCAACCCAAATTCGATATAATTGTGAAAAATTGTGGTACTGGGAAATATTGCATGTAGACATAGAAAGAGGCTCCAACGACGTGAAAAACGCAAATAAGGGAAGATTGGAGGATTATCTGAGTGATAAGAGGGTTCCCACGGACACACACATTTACGCACTCACGGAAACTATCATACTACCATTCACTATCACACTTACGCAATCGTACACTCATATACTCGTATACTCACACATTCACAGACTCAAATGCTCACAGATCCAATCAAAAACACATACAAACTCACACGCACACTCACACACACACACGCTCACTCACACATTCATACGCTCACACACTCATACATTCACACACTCACATACTTCCTAAATTACCCTCGCTCACTTATTACCTGTTTACTCACTTTGCTGACAGTAACTTGGGTTTTGTGAGTTTCAACCAGCATATGAAGACAGATTATGAAATATACTCCGACAAGAGATATAATAGCAACAGTATTGTTGATAGTATGACCCAAGTTTTCGTATAGTTTATGTGCCTAAATCTTCTGGTTTTTATGTGAAGTTTATTCAACTCACCACTTCTGTTGGTAGAGAAAGTGAGTAGTTTGAATGAGGATCAAAGAAAAACGTATGATATTGGGGATAGAAAAAAAGAGGTTTCTCAAAGAAAGCAAACAAGACAAAATAGAGTGCGGGACATAGAAACCACAAGTATATTCGCTTGCCTTTAAAGAAGATGCTAAGTTTTTATGCATATTAACTTACCTTCGAAGACAATATTCCATTTCGGGTAGACTAGGTCAATCAAGCGGTTTATGGAGAGCAGAAAGCAACACATGCATGTAGCAGTCCAGAATCCTGAATTCAGGTTAACAACCAACGATTGAGATAGAGAGAAATAGAGAGAGAGGGGGAGAAAGAGAAAGAGAGAGAGAGATAGGGAGACAAATAGAAAGAGAAAAAGAGAAAGAAGGAGATAAATAGAAAAAAAAAGAAAAAAAAGAAAAAGAGAAAAAGAGAAAGAGAGAAAGAAAAAGAGAAAAAGAGAAAGAGAGAAAGAGAGAAAGAGAGAAAGAGAGAAAGAGAGAGAGAATGAGAGAGAGAGAGAAATAGAGAGAAAGAGAAAGAGAGAAAGAGAAAGAGAGAGAAAGAGAGAGAAAGAGAAAGAGAGAAAGAGAGAAAGATAGAGAGAGAGAAAGAGAAAGAGAGAGAGAGAGAGAGAGAGAGAGAGAAAGAAAGAAAGAAAGAAAGAGAGAAAAAAAAAGAAAGAAAGAAAAAAAGAGAGAGAGAAAGAGAGAGAGAGAGAGAGAGAGAGAGAGAGAGAGAGAGAGAGAGATAGAGATATCCTCACCCATTGACATGTTTCCCAAAACATAAGCCAACAGTGGCTGATCACAATATCTTTGCCCCGTGAATGACCAAATTCCTGCCATATCAGCGCAAATACACAAACAGCTGACGTCAATAACCCCCAAGCATAAAACTTCCAAAGAACCTATGTTTCTAAACCGTACCATAATTTTATAGCAAGTCATTTTGTTCAAAGGAGGACGAGCCATCACAGCAATGCAGGGAGTGTAGCACAATTGGAAGAATAGGCCTATTCCCAGGTACAGTATTCCAATTGGTATTGAAGGGATGCGAGGTTGGTTATCACCACGACAGATGTACATGTTTGGACTGAATTTTACATTTTTTGTAAAGAAATCTACACCCACTCTGTATAGAAAGTGTTCTGTAGACCAAATAGTAAAGCAGCCAGCATGATCACTTGATTATCAAATGAGCATTTTTCAGTTAGACGGCAAAATGATGTTAAACAGCTGGATTTTGGAAACAGCTGGTGAAAACCACATCAGGAATGAAAGACAAAGAATGTAATATATAAAAATTTTAACAAAGAGCAAGAAGACAAGGAATGTCGCAAAGTTAAAACACAATGTTTTAGAAAAATGGAATTGACCTGTTAAATACAATGCACTTAGATCTGAAAGAGATAGAAACTCTTTCTGCAGATAGAACACACACACACACACACACCTACACACACACACACACACACACACACACACACACACACACACACACGCG
>JAJQXH010000046.1:1417500-1465000 GCA_022343465.1 Oscheius sp. G VE-2021 | reverse complement strand
TTTATAGCAAGAAAAATACAACAGAAGCAACTAGCTGCCCAGAAACCTAAAAACATACTAAACTCAATTTTGAATTCCTTACCCATTGCTATATTTCCGGCTACATAACTAAATGTTTCATGTGCACAGTAAGAAGTACCAGTAAAGGACCAGAAACCAGCAAGATCAGCGCAAACAGTAAGACAAGATATATCCACTACACCGAGGTAGACCTGAAAAGATAAGACTGAGAGTTAAAAACTTTAAAAAACCATTATTCTGAAGCATGACATTCGGATGAGTTCAGAACGAACGATTACTATAAGGCAAGGAATGTAGCAGAGTTGACAGATAAGACCGATGGAGAGATAGAGGGTTCCAATTCCAGGATGGGGATCTTCATGGAGGTGTGTATTGTTGCAGGTGTACATATTTGGGCTGAAAAAAAAGTTTTAGAGGTAAACGCAGGGTTAGAGAGAGAGTGAGAGAAAGAGAGAGATAAGAGAGAGAGCGAACAAAAAACGAGATAGAGAGAGAAACAGATAGAGAAGGACTTACTCTGGATACATTGTCGTCTCAAGGGCGAAAATCTTTGCGAACATCATCTTCAACGAATGTTGTTGGCTCCTAAATTTGACCGTGAAAAAGTGACTTCACAAACAGAAATTCTGTACAGAGTTCATACTTCTTTCATGATTTGACCACATCAAACTTTTCACATGATTTCACCAAGTTCTCATCAGACATCATCTTTTTTCCTGTTTACAAGGAAACAGGAATTTAAATTGGCCAAAGTTTGGAAAATGTCGCGAACATCTCTTTTCAGCTCAGTTCTTGGAATCTTTTCCTTGAGTGAACACAAAAGTCATCAGAAATCAGAAATTTCCAAGAAGTGAAAAGGAAGCAAAAGATTGTTGAAAACGTGGTTTGTAGCTATCGTATTCTTTTTGTAGTTTCACTTTGTAGGCGTGATCAACTCTGATTTTTTAGATGTAGTCTAATGATTTCTAGATGTAGTCTAATGAGATGAAATTAAAGGAATTCATGTTTTCTATGGTATTTCAAACACCGGCGAAAATAGAAGGCTGATGAAAGAATGAGTGCTTTTTGGGGAACGAACTGAGGTGTTAACCAAATTGAAATTCTTATTTCCGAGAATTTGACGTAGTTGTGACTGTTAATCATTTTCAATAAGCAATTTCCTTTTAGGTCTTGAAAAACCGGTTTTCAATTTACAATAAACGTTTAATAGAATAGGATGTAAAATGAAATATAATTTAAAAAATGGAAAACCACAACCTGAGACTGTTCATGTCGGTTTTTCAGGGAACTAAAATTTGAAATTTGGAACAAGTTTTTTTTAAATAAATAAAAAAAACTTTACATATTTTTCTGAAAGTAAACTTATCACGGACAGACACAGGTCAGCGATAGCCGAGCCATCAAAACCGTGAGTTTTTTTTCAAAGTTCAATGAACTTTGTCATTTTTTTCCAAAGAACTTGGGGGAATTGTTTTGAATTTTTCTGAACTTGAAAAATTATCAACAAAAATGAGCAATGTACCTTGATCCTTTAAATCTGACTGGAAGTTTATCATGAATATTTCTGATAAAAGAAAAATGTTATTAAACTCTTTCTGTTTGTAAAAAAATTATAACGTTCAGCCTTGGTTTTACACTGGTTTTGTTTTTCAGTTGAAACATGTGTATTTATTGGAACTGAATTATTTAAGAATTTTTCAACTTTAAGAATTTTTCGCAACTGTTGCGTTTTCTGATTTTTTTATCTTGAAAAAGTCAAAAATTTCTTTCACAATGCAGGTATTTGAGAAAAAAACATGGCATGTATTTGAAAAACCAACTGTTTGAGCCACACTAAAACAACAAAATTTATAGCTGAAAAATACTTTTTTCACTATTAAAAGCTCAAATTCAGGGTCGTCCACTTTGTCATGCTTTTTGCCCTCTCCAGGAATTCAAATTTTTGAATTAAAAGATTAATGATCTTAGTCGTGTGAATTTGAAACCTGGCTGGGACTTTCCACGTTGAATTCGTGTAATTACCAAAGATCTAGAATAACACTAAAATACAAACATCCAGGATGCATCATAATACAAAACAAAATATAAGACTAATTAAATGCAAAATATAAGACTAATTAAAAGTTTATAACATCCCAAAGAAACAATAGAGCGATCAAATAAAGAAATGTAATATATAATTCATAATTATTCAAACGGGTTTCTCTTGCCTCATTCTGTTTTTTGAAACCCGATTTGTAATTTAGTACATTTGCACTTAACGCGGAATGTTTGTCACACAAAAAATCGGAAATATTTTGATTTCGATTTAAATTCAAGAATCTCAAATGGCCCAGAGTCAAAAAGTGAAAACGTAATTGAAAAATGGAAATTTTCGTTGTTTAGTTGTCGATTACGCTACATGCATTACAAACTTTTTATTACTAGGAAACCAAAAACTACCATATGAGTTTCTACCAAGATATTGTAACCGGACGCGCGCGCAATAACCCAGTTCAAAAATCGATATTTTGCTAAATTGCTCATTCTTTTTGGGCACATATATTTACATTTTTTTCTCTGAAAAAGTTTAGGGAAAACCATTTCTAAAGTCGCAAGACCCACCCATAACAGGATACCGAGAATGTTTTCTTAAAAAAAAATAATAAAAAAATGTTTTTTTGAAAAATTTACAAAACACGTTTCCAATCTTTAAATTCTTGATCATCACCTTTGTTCCTAGCAGCAAAACAGACACTTTACTATAGCGCATGCCACTCCTATCTCTACTATTTAAAAGTCATATCAAACACGGAATGCTTCCTTGCCAATGTTTGCCCCGTCTGCTTCCTTCTACGTGACTTCAATACTAGCTCTAGTTTACCAAGTAGAAGCCAAAGTTGATTCAAGATGCTACATGGATGTGGTACTCTAAGAGTGGAAACTGTTAGTGAAAATCATAGTTTAGCCTTCTATAATCAAGTCATATGGATATCCTAGCGAAACCCACTTTGCTTCTACAGAAGACAACTATCAATTGGAACTTCATCGGATTCCTCAGGGAATATCAAGTTGGTTTTCTAAATAATTTTTCTTTATACAACCGTCAGGGACCAAACTAAGGCTTTTATCTGTCTACTTTTATAAAGACCCCCGATCACATACGGGTGTGAAAGGCGCTACAATGTCAGATAACCAGAGTTTTCTGCGTCTTTTCAGGCGGGAACATTGATACTTCGAAAGTGACGACCAAAAAATCGAGAAACCAATGGACAGTCGCGTAAACACAGTGCACACAGATCGTAAAAATGAAATCACAGGTCCCTGTTGCCTGGAATGAATAAAAACGACAGATGCCGATTTCTTTAGACCGATTTCTTTAGACGAAGACGGACATGAAAACCCAAACTGCTATATATTTTCTTGAATAACGTTCTAAGCTCTTTAATTTAAGATAAAGTAAAAAAGTCATTGACGCTCCATTAGACCTGTCAATTTTCAGACATTTCCAGATTGCGGCTCCAATCAACGCCCACCTGTTTTGCTACTACCTTCCCAATTCACTGATTCTTATCTGTTTGTTATGAATCCGCCGAATGAATCACTAGGTAAAACACACATGTCAGATAACCAGTGTTTTCAATGGCCGTAATATCGGTGAGTTTTCAGCTTTCATTTTGGCAGATGCTGGCTTGGATGTATGGTTAGGAAACTACCGTGGGTCCCCCTCTTTCGAACATTACCTGCCCTCTGGACCTGCAAGCAAAGCATTTTGGAATTTTTCGTGAGACACTTTTACCTTACATTACCTTACCTAAAACTCCCAAAACTCCTTATATATTTTGAAAAATACAGTTATGACGAACATGCTGAACTAGACCTCCCAGCTATGGTGGACTATATTTTGGAACAAACGGGACAGGTAAATTCTTGAAATTTTTCTTAAAACCCCAATTTTTGCAGGAAAGTCTGTACTATATAGGTCATTCCCAAGGGACAATGATAATGTTTGCCAAATTGGCTGAAGACCCAGGATTTGGCTCAAAAATTGCCCAATTTCATGCCCTAGCCCCTGCTACTTTTCTTGTGGAACTAACCGAACAATTGGTAGATATGTCTGAAGTTGCTCTTGCACTGCCCAAAGTAAGTTTTTTTTTGTTTTAAACCAAAAACAAACAACTATTTAGTCAATTTTCGAATATTTCGAATATTCGTCTATTTATGTTCCTGATGTTATTACAACGGCATATGGAATTATGTGTAGGTGAGTTTCCTGTCCGAGCAGAGCCTTGCTGAGGGTCGTTCAGTTCCTTTTTAAGGGAACTTAAAAGGATTTAAAAATTTCCTAGTTTTATAAAAGTACCTCTTTACATATTTTGTTGTTTGGTTTGTCTCTAATGAATTTATTTTTCGATTTACAACTGTTTATAACAATTATTACACAAAAATCAGTTTCGAAAAAAGAAAAAGTATTAGAAAAAACGTAAAATTTGAAATCGAAAATTAAAAATTACTTCCTCTTATGTTAAATTTCATACAATTGATACTATTTTTTATTTCACATAATTTCAAACACTTTTTTGTTGCAAAAAGGTTATTTAAGCCCGAGTTTCATTTTTTCACAAATTCCTAGTCTAACAAACACAAAGATTTAAAACACACTTTAAAAATTTGAAAGTATATGAATTATCATTTTCCTTCTGGATTTCGGATGTTTAATTTCATAGTTTTTTTCGTGTTTTTTTTTCAAACAGAAATTTTATTTTATTTGAAAAACCTATTTTCATTTTTCAAAAACAATGAATCAGATTTTATTTTTTTCAAAATTTGAAAAACACCTGACTTATGTTACTTTAATAAATAAACATCTAAAAAACAATTTTATTTGAGAAAAAAGCGACGCTTTAGTAGGAAAGACATGACTTATTTAAAGTGAACAATTTATTCAACCAATTTGTGAATTCGGAGTATCCTTCTTCGCCGGGCATTCCTTCCATTTAAATCTAATTCGTTTGGGCTCCTATTTATGCCACTTACCTTCTTCAACTTCCGGCAAAAACCTCTTCCATTTCGCTCAAGTTTGTATTTCAATCTTCTGAAAATATTGAAAATTTAGGGCGCTGTATCGTCAAATTTTACCAAATTCGACTACGGAAGTGAAGGCAACTTAATCAAATATGGACAGGTTTCATTTTTGTTTATGATTTTCATTGTCGTGTATTCAGAAAGAGGCACCTCTCTACAATATATCAAATATTCACGATGTAAATATGTTTTTGTACTGGAGTGTAGACGATACACTTACACGTGGCGCTAGGTAAATTGATTTTCAATTTTCAAAGTATTTAAATTTTTAACTTAGGGAATTAATCTCTCTGCTTAATCATACAAATCTGAAAGTTTACGAGTACCAGAGATACAGTCATTTGGATTTTGTGTGGGGTCAGAATGCAGCAGCGGAGGTCTACAGCCATATTATTGAAACAATCGAGGGTAATGAGAACAGAAAAGGAATGAAAATAATTTGTTGAAAATCTTGTTATCCTTTCTCTCTCTCTCTCTCTCTTTTCTCTCTTTTTAACTTTCTCTCTACAAATTTCTACATCGCAATAACTTTCTCTCTCTTTTACCTTTTCTCTCTATAAAATTCTCTCTTTTTTCACTTTTTTTCAGCAAAACAATATTCAGACATTTCATTTTCTTTGAATCTTAGCCAACAAAAACCCCATTTTATAAAATTTCAAAAGCTACTATAACTCCATTTATTACTTGTTACTCATTATTTATTAAATTATTCAATATTCATAAATTTTTTTATTATTTATTACTATATTTACCACATCACTCCATTGTTTCAGAAACAGTTAGAGCAATATAACGTGAATATTTAAAAAAAAACATAACCTATGTCAAGAGTCAAAACGTCAAAGTAGCTTCCAGAACACTCGTTATTATGATAGAAATGTATCAAAAATTTAGAACTTAACAGCTGTTAATCAATATTATAACAATATTTATTTAACTATGTCACACTGTACCTAAATATAAAATGGCGTGCAGTCAAAAATAACAAATTCACAAAAGTACGCAATGAATAAGCAATAATACGTGATTCATAGGCTGCACCGATGTTTGAACAGACTGTTTACTAAAATGTCTAGACTAATTCAAATACATGTAGACTCTGTTGGAAAAAAGAGAATCCACTTTAATGTTATGAATCAAGCCCATTCAGACCCATCTAAGTCGGTGAAAACAACTTCATTTTTAAAAATCAACTTTAATATAATTGAAATTATGTTCTTGGTGAGATTGAGCCATGTGATGGTAGAAAAGTCCGAACAACTGGAACTTTTTGCTTTAAAAACCATTCCCTCATGACTTTTCTGTAGTGTGGCACGTAGTAAAGACAAGCAGTTCCGTTGAAAAAAGGGATAGTTGAGTAAATTAGCGTTGGAATTGCGTCACTCAAAGGAAAATCGAGGATCATGCTTGCATCTAGAAGAAAGAACACAAAACTTATGACGGTGATGAAATAGAAGAGAGTTTGGAAAGTTAGAACCTAAAATAAATATAGCTGAAACGGGATTTTTGATACCTTCATTAGCATTTTGTGCATTCGAACAGTGCGCTCGCTGAAATGATTTTGTTTCCGGAGGGTTCTTAAAACTAGTGAACGAATGATGAAGTTGACGGCAAGAGATGGAAGAAAGAGGGATAAGTAAGATGAGAGGATTTTAACCTAAAACGTTCCTTAACACAATTTAACCAGGACAATCACTCACACACAGACATACGCATACGCACACAAGCGCTCACAACCACACCCGCACACTCACACACTCACACACAGACACATAGGCACACGTACACACACTCACACGCTCACACACGCACATATACACTAAAACATACTTGCAGACAGCCAAACATACACTTCCACAAGCAAACACACACGTACACTCTCACATACTCACATACTCTCATACATACGCACACACATACACATACGAACACATACACATTCACACATACACACATACACACATACACACATACACACTTACACACATACACACACTCGCACATTCGTACACTTACACATACACACATACCTCAAGAGAATCACGGATAAACTGCAAATTGATAGATGTTTTCAACGTTTTTAAGACTTGCACCGACAAGCCGGACTCCGTTCCATGCGACACTTGTACATTGAAAAACATAATCGGCTGAAATAGTTTAAAAATTGAATTCAAAGTTTTTTTTAAATTGTATACAAAAAATAATACTAATTTGACTAACCAAGCTGGCAATAGTTGGAATAAGTGAGAAAACTACTGCAATTACTGTAGGTAAGAGAGATACATTGCCTCTTTTTATAATATAATATCGGTATGCAAAAGAAAGTGGAATTAATCCAACTAAGTTTACTAAAGTAGCTTGGGCTATTATGAAAGTCCATTGGCACACAGTGTCAGATAATAAAACACAAACACCAATTGGAATAACATAGTATTGTGTTGGACTTATGAAAACGTATCTGGAAGTTATTTTTTTTGTAAGAGAATGAGTGAGTGAGTGAGTGAGTGAGTGAGTGAGTGAGTGAGTCAGTGAGTAAGTGAGTTCTTCGCGCTATTTCCAATTACCTCATCATTGTAAACCACAGCGCAATACTGCAGAATACCTCCGTCACAGCCAAATCCAACTGAAACATTCCATAAGTTTGAAGCTCCTTCGGTGTCCGCCTCAATAGTAAATATACCATTATGCAGTTAGGCACCAGGCTCATAATAGTGATAACAGAATATGCAATTTGCAGAATATAATTCAACTCAGCGTTTTCCATGTCTAGAAATATCCAAACTACGTGGAAAAAGTGTTTGGTAAATCTAATTAGCGCTTATTTTTCTCAACATGTTCATTCTTCATTTCAATACCTTTGATAATGAGCTTCTGAGAAAGGAAAGAGATAGTTATAAAATGTGAAAACAAAAAGATAAAAGTATAGAAAGACTGTAAGTACTCCAAGTTTTGTTATTTTCACCATAACATCACCCATTGGCAAAGGGCGAAATTTTTCAATGTTTCAGTAAAGTCCTTGTTTTGTGCATGCTTCAGTACAAAAACGGCTAGTTAAGAAATGTCAAAACATAAAGAAAAAAGTTTATAAAAGGGTACCAGCAAAAGGCATTTACAAAACAGCGTTGAATTTTAATACTGCAATACTGTATTTTAATATTATTATTTTATTTAAAAATACTGTGAAGATTTTCCAAAGTTTCTGTAAAATCTAACATAATTAGATGTTTGGTCTCTTTCTGAACACCAACAATCAAGCGTGACCGTGACGGTTTAACAAGGTCGAACCATTGTTAATTCGTCCTACCCATCAGTGGTTGTCTTTTGTTAATGAAAACATTGAACTTTCTGTTTATTGAAGTTGTCGAGCGGATTAAAGGTGAGACTTTCGAAAATATAGAACTTCTTGTTTTCAGGTCTTGGAGAAGATTTTATTACCGGGTATGTAGACTGTTTGTTTTACAATTTGGCAATTTTCATTCAGAAAGATTAGAAAACTCAGAATTTCGTGGAAAAGACGTAGTAGACCAGGATGGAAATGGCCCAAAGTTGCGTTTTGCAGGTTAGTGCCTGTAGCTCTGCGTCTCTATCTCTGTTTCTCTCTCTCTCTTTCTAATTATCTCTCTCTCTCTCTCTTTCTCTCTCTCTCTTTCTCTTTCTTTTTATCTCTCTCTCTTTCTCTGTCTGTCTCTCTCTCGTTCTCGTTCTCTCTCTCTCTCTCTCTCTCTCTCTCTCTCTCTTTCTCTCTCTCTTTCTCTTTATCTCTCTCTTTCTCTCTGTCAATCTCTCTCTCTCTCTCTCTCTCTATCTCTCTGAAAGCTTTTTTTTCAGAAAACAGTCTCTTCACGTCCGCATAACCGTTGAAAGAGATCATCAAGACAAGTCATCTGTTCCGGTGGATATAAGCGCTGTTTTCAGGGATAGAAGTTTCCGATTATGAATCATGTTTTAATAAAAGTGAAGTTTCTTTAATGCTGCAAAAACTACAAAACTAATGACCATTGTTGCCAGACGGACAATTTCAAGTTCAAACGTTCTTCGAAGCAACTTTTTTGTTTTAAAAAGCTGTTATTATCCAGTTTTCCTCTTTCGCGTAATTAGTTCCCGTCTGCTTTGTGCCGCTTTGCACTTAATGGGCACTTTAATAGCAAATAGAAAGCTTACAGAGAGAAAGAGAGAGAGAGAGAGAAAGAGAGAGAGAGAGAGAGAGAGAGAGAGAGAGAGAGAGAGATGATCTTTCACCCTAATTTATTTGCCCCCAAAAGAGGAAATTCCTTGGTAAATAGGAATAAGTGGGTTCATTAGAGGAAAAAAGTGTCAAACCACGCGTTCAGCAAAAAACACATGTTTGTTCAAGCTAAAGGCTTTTATACCTATTTTCAAAAGTTTGTTTACTTTGGAAATCATTGTAAATGCCAACTTATGACGCCCACATTATGAATAATTCTGTCTTTGTATGTGATCAGTGTGTGAGTGTCTCTATGACACTTTGAAATGTAACCTCAGCAAAGCCTTTTAGTTAGTACATTTGACCAAGAAATTCTTTTAAAAACTATGTTTTTTGTTTATTTTGAAAAATCAACTGATTTCACTGCATATAATAAGAATGCGATGTGACTATTTATACGAAGAATTTCCTGTCAAGGCGGAAACGCGGCGCATTCTCTATTTCTCGCCTTTTTGGTGCCTGTGGACTTTTGTTATTTTTTCATTCTCCAATAATCTATACATAAAGTACATTTTCATATTTTTTCCAGTTGGCTTAATATATTTCTCCAAAGTGGCGAGTTACCTAATTTCTTTTCAAATGTTTTGAAGGCCAGATAAAAAGAATTCTTGAAACAATGAGTTAAAAACATTCTGTTTTAAAATGAAATGTTAGCTTTATACAGCTCGAAACGAACCAAAGCGCCTGTTGGAACGAATTTTGAACAGACTGCTTTTTAAAACATGCTAAAGAGCTGCCTTTTCAACCTAACAAAAGATCCGTTTTTTTAAACTAAGGACAAAGACTGCTTTTTAAACAAAATGCCGCCAAACAGCCGCTTTTTGTAAACTTAAAATAGTTTATAGACAAAAGACAGCAGAAGTTTTGCTTTAAAACCTAATACCGTTTTAAGACAGGGTTTTTAATATAACTCTTCCCTAAAAACCGCAATTTAACCTATGGCCGCGCAAAAAAAACGTCTTTTTTAATCCAACCGTTTGTATTTTTTACCCCTAACGAAGTTATGTGACTAAAAGAAAACCGCTTTTAAACTAATGGCTGCCGAATAGCATTTCAAAACTAAGCCAGCTTTTGACCATTTGTGAAAACTAATTGTAAGACCGCTTTAGGTTCATTTAAACAAACACATTAGGCTGATTATGACATTTGACCTCAGATCGTTCGAACCTTGCTTTAAAACAGTTTTGCAAACCAAAAAGTAAAATCTTACCCCTCAAAATCCGAGAGCAACACCGTCATCCTTTATTTTTCTGCCCTCGGCGACCTTTCCTCACATACCACACATAGAGCTAATAGCTAGGATCACTGCGGCGCTTAGAGAACAGTCAGTTGCGTAGTTGACTACTCCCTCTTTATGACAATTATCTCTAATTGTCGAACTTTTGCTTCTCTTCCTTCTGTTCCACAATGGAAGTTGAGCGCTGCATGGAGTTTGTGGCTTCTACGATCTACGGAACATCTTCTGTTGTGTGCTACATCATCATTATGATAGCTACCCATAGGAATCCCAAGAGATTTGCGTCTTCCTACTATCAGATTTTCACAGTATCCGGAGTCATTGTGAGTTATACAAATTAATAGTTTTTAACATATCTTACCGTCAACTTATCAAATAGCCCGCCTTGATTTCAATTGTTCAAGGGGAAGCACCGCTCAAGTTTTTTTTTTAAAATTTAGTGATAGAAGCCTAGATCTCATTCCCAGGATTCCGAAAAATACCTCTTTTACCCATTTTGGATCAAAATTAACCGATTGAAATTTTGGGGAAATTGTCATTTAAATTGCCGCCAATTCTGCGTCTCTCCATTTCCCACACTCTCACGCCCACTCTAGCCGTGTTTTCGTGCGGCAATTGCAAGACTCGCCCGTGTAAACGCGCCCCTTTTGCAGTCCAAATCTTATAAAAGGGGTATGTTGCAGAATCGTGGCAATGGCACCTATTCAATAAAACAATTGTAAAGAGACTCAAAAATAATATCAATTTTACAAAGTCTTTGACCTTTCATGTCGCGAAAATACAAACAAAATTTGAAGTCAAAGATATAACAAATTAACGATTCACCAGTTTTTGTAGAACATCTTGACCTACCTGAACTCAATCGTCGGTACCCGTCTTCCAGCCGTCACTTGTGGAACTTGCTTTTTTGCCCCTTTCTTCACTGGGTCTCTCTTCGGAGACGAAGTCATCATCCTCCTGATGACTCATTTCGCCTACCTCCAATACGAAATGACTCTTCTCATGGCTGCCAACAGATTCACACTAGTATGGTGCCCTCGCCTGGATACGGTAGAAATTGCGATTAGAGCAAATTTACCGCCAAATTTCAGATCTGGAGAACCCACTTTTACTGCATCGTTGTTTTCGTCCTGTTGGCTCCTTTCTTGGCAACTTATCCTTATATCTTATCCCCAGCGAATTTTATGTACGACAGTAAAATAGACTTCTTTTATCTTCAAAGTTCTGCCGTAATTTTCAGAATTATTTTAGATCTTTAAAATTTCAGGACGCTAAAAGACAAGGCCTCTATTTGGTATCTTTTATGGTTGCCAGCAGCTCCCTATCAGCAATTTTGAACATTTCGACCGTTGTAAAAATTAAAAAGGTGGGATTTTAGTATCTGATTGTTAAAAAAACTACTATCAATTTAAGGTCAATTTGCAAGCCTCGAATAAGACAAAAGCCGAATTCAATTTGATAATTCATGGGTGTATTAATTGGTTTGTTGAGATCATTGCCACCCTTCTAACGGTAATTTGAAACAAATTTTTAGTTGAAAAAGATTTCAGGCGGGGATTTTACTGACCGATGCGCAGTCGGAAATAAAAGTCTTCAGTAGGCGATTTATGCCCTTTGTGTCTGATGCTTTGACATTTTTGTCACCGTTTGTGCTTCTGTTTTGCAGTAGATCTTTGAGAAAGGAGGTGATGGCTTTGTTGAAATGCAGGAGTACGGTATCCACGGTTTCCATGCTTGCGATATGAAAATGATAAAAATAAAGTTTTTCACACGTTATTTTCACAGTGAGTATATTATAAGGTAATGCAACATACCAACAATTAGCGACTGCACCACACAAAATATTGGAAAATGTGACCACACAGTAACAAACTGTGGACCATAAACCATAAAATTGCATTTTGGGCCACAAACCAACGATTAGTAAATGCTACCACAAACACCACAAATTAGGAAAATGGACCACAAAGTAAAATTTTGGATGTTGGTCCACAATCAAAACAAATATCATGTTGGACCACAAACCAAACATAAGCAAATGTGAGCAAACAAAAAATTAGAATGTTGGATCAAAAACCAGAAGTTAAGATATTGGACCACAAACCAAAAATTAACAAATGTGGCCACACTCTAAAAAATTCTAAAATGTGACCACCAACCAAAAAATTAGCATATTGGACCACAAACCAAAAATTAACAAATGTGACCACAAACCAAAAAATTAGCATATTCGACCACAATCAAAGCAAATTAGCATTTTTGAGCGCATTCCAAAAATTAACAAATGTGACCACACACCAAAATTTTCAAAAATGTGACCACAGACCAAAAAATTAGCATATTGGACCACAAACCAAAATTAGAAAATGTGGCCACACTCCAAAAACTTAGCATATTGGACCACAAACCAAAAATTAACAAATGCTGCAAAAAATTAGCATATTGGACCACAAACCAAAAATTAACAAATGTGACCACCAACCAAAAAATTAGCACATTGGACCACAAACCAAAAATTAACAAATGCTCCAAAAAATTAGCATATTGGACCACAAACCAAAAATTTACAAATGCGACCGCGCACCAAAAAATTACAAAAACAATTTATTGGTTCAAGTTATTTATTGGTTGTATTACTAATTGATCTCACTGTTATTGTAACCTGAGTAGCCTGTTTCTTAAAGAATAGACAAAAAAGACCATGCTGCCTAAGGAGAATTCTAACGTTTGGAGTAATTAGAAGAATTGACCAACACTGAACCGAAGTCATTATTTCAGTCCAGTAAAACCTGAAAGTAAACAAAATGAAATTTTAAATCTGACAAACACATACCACATTTCTAGACAGAATATAACTTTGGGAGTATTCCCAGTTTCGTTGAAATAAGCCATGAAAGCAGCCCTCACTCCTTCACCAATGAGGGGCACAGTTGAGCAAAAGGAGCACAGAAGCAGTCTTTTCTCCAGGGTGGATGCTATCTAAAACCAATTTGACAAAGCGAGGATTAATAAAAACACGAACTTCTGAGTTATGTTGCGTTCGCCGTGACACACAAAAAGCTGTAATGTAGCAAAGCAAGCAGAGAATTGATACTGAAGTGGTGAAGAATGTCGATCGAAGACCATCAATCTAAGATTTCTATTAGGGCCTTTATAACAAAAATTATAAATGATTTAAAGGTCCTAAAATTTTAAAGCGGAGTTTTGTTATTTTATTTTTGGTCGCTTATCGTTAGATAATTTTGTTGGGAGCAAGATTAATTTTTAAATTTCATTGACACTGTAAGGAGCTGTCTTTACCTGCCAGATTTCAATAGCAAATGGCACCTTGGGAGGGGAAGGCTGCTTTTTGCCGCACACTTTTAAGCAAAAGGGGCGCAGCTTCCACGTCTCGGCTGTGTAAACGCGCCCGTTCGCTATCATATAAAAGAGGTATGTTTAAAAATCGTACAAAAGGACCTTCTTATGCCGTAAAGGAAAAGTAGGGCCTTTTTCGTTAAGGAAAATTGATGATGAGGTAAAAGAAAGCTAGAAAATTAACGACAACAAGGATTTGCTCCATGAAGTTTGGTTCATGTTTTGAAAATGTCAGGAAAAACAGCTGTTGTATTGTTTTTTTCAGCTGTATTGTTTGCTTATGTTTGATGCCCATCATTACCTACCGTATTCATTTCCTTCCCAAGCATTTGCAAGATCCCATTTGGAAGCAGAACAAACCCAACTCCAGATGGCGACATAAAAATTACCAAAATACCAAAACTGAAGGAAATAATCCAATTTAAGGCAACCGCTACATGAACAGTTTTCAGATTCCAGAACTAAACAATGTTTGTTTTTAATTTTATAAAAACTTACTAATTTATGTTTAACTGGCAAAACCGCAGCTGAAAATCTGTTCAGAGCCAGTAATACATAGCTGTTGTCCATGACTCCCTTGAGCGTGATCAGGACAGCGTAAGAGAAGTAGGCAAACCAAGTAGGAGTGTTTTCATCGAAAAGGCGGAAATATCGGTATTTTCGGGCCCGCATAACAAATTCGATGTGAAGAAACATTGCCACGTCGCCGATGGACTGAAACGACAATTTTAAAAATCTTTAAAAGATCCGGTCTTACTAATTTCAAGGGGTTACTACCTTAGATATCTTAAGTTACTTATTAGTTACTTATTTAGATCCTTTAAGACCAATACTAAACATTTTTGTAACTATAGAATTTGTCGCGCGCCGCGCCAACTTTGTTAGATTGAACAAATTAAGAAGTTTTTCATGAAATTACTTTGCAGTTTTTCACTTAAAACTGACTTTCGAATAAAAAATTGAAAATAAAGTATCTGCACGATTTTCAGTAAAAATTTAATTGTAAACAAAAACCTAACACCAAATAATTTTTTTTCGAATGTTCGTTTGTTAGGTTGTATTTTGTTTCAAATTTAATCGAATTTAAAAGACGGTGCATGAATTTTTCCAAACAATTTTAGGTGGTTTCTGACTGGGGAATTAATGATGATTCAGTTCATAAAATTCTATTTCGAAACCCAAGCATTTATCCCACGACCCCTATTTCTGGATTTTTATTTTTACGGAGCTACAGTAACAGCCACTGCGCGTCGAACCCTTTAAACGAAAAAAAAAAAACAGTTTTAAAACTCAATAATAATTTGTTTCCTTGATCTGCATTTTGAGCTTAATCGATTAGGACAAATTAGTTTAAAAACTGATTGTCTTTTTAACCAACTATTTATAAATTTACATTAAGAAGTAGTATCCGATAAAATGGCGATCGAATGAAAAGATTTGAATTTTTCTTTGTTGTAAGTATATAAATTAAATTTGCATAAATTAGCATTGAAGTCCAAGAATAAAATATCAATAAAATAGAAGGTAGTGGTAGAGTAGGAATAGGGATATGTGTTTTGTGCATGGTTTCAATGGACAGTGAATGAATTGAAATGAAAATTTCACCTGGTTCTGTTTTCCACGCTAGACAAGTAATTGTTATGTTAATAGGAGTAACAGTATTTATTGTGAGCTCCTACACAAAATTTCAATTTTCCATCAACCGTCTAAAGTTTGGGACGCTTCGAAATTAAATGCAAAACTTTTCCATCATTTGGAATCGTTTCATTTCATCGAGCATTGCCAAATTGGCAAATGAAACCACACGTAAAAAATACTAAATGTAACCACAAACGAAAATTTAGTATATGTGGCACATCAAAAAACTACCATATTGACAACAAACCAAAAATTAGCAAATGTGACCAAACACTAAAATATTAGCATATTTGACCACACACCAAAACTTAGTAAATATGGCCACACCAAGAATTAGCATATACCAAAAATTAGAAAATGTGCCACACACTAAAAATTCAGAATATGCGGAACAAACCAAAAATATATAAATGTGACAACACAAAAAATAGCATATTGGACCAAAAACGCAAAATTTGGCAATTGCTCCACAAACCAAAATATTAGAATATTGGAGCACAAACCAAAAAATTACCAAAAGGCACTTTAATAGTAGTAAGCTCTCACACAAACTACAATTTTCCATCAACCGACTAAAATTGGAAACGCTTTGAAAATAAATGCGAAAATTTTCGAAAATTTGGAATCGTCATATTCATCGAACAAGAATGCCAAATTATTAAAGTTAAAAAAAACTGGCGAACTGATTTCTCACTGCGCAAACGTTTTTTTGTGGAGATTTATACTGGGGACTGGTGAAAAGATGTTTTTATATTTACAAGAAAAACAAATAAGTATTATCTAAAATAGCTGAAATGATAAATGTTTGATTCAGCACAGTAGATATTTCTAGTGGATTCACTCTGCTGCAATGGTTTTTTTTTTAAAATTTGCTTTATTATTCCAAGAATAATTATAAAAAGAGAACAAGTCATTGCGTGAAAAAATAAACCACAAAAAGTGGGTGGTTTAGTTTCTCATCGTATAAAAAGAGTATAACAGAGAGGGAAGAATGTTACAAAAAGAGAACAAAATATTTTTAACTGACCGCAAAAGTTAGTACGATAATTTTGCCAGAGGTGGTTTTGGCGGTTCGAAAATTTAGACTTGTTAAAATTAACGTGTCCTCGTTTTATAACATTTTTACTTCTCTATTGTTCAATTTTTTTAGGAACCACCCACTTTTTGCGGTTCCCCTTTTCACGCAATGAATTGGGTTCAGATTTTCCGAAACATAAAAAGGGCAGGCCGATATACCGATTTTGTGTCTTGCACTAAGCGATTGGCTGGCAGAGATAACCGCGGGCCGAAACGGGCCGGCAAGAAAAAAGACCTCTTCACATCGAGTATTTTCCTTTGGCGCTCATTACGTGTGCGGTAAAACAATTTGTGCTGCTGTCGCCGATCCCGTACGGGTGCGAATCTCACAGTGTTCCCATGTCAGATAATCAGCGTTTTCTGCGTTTTTTCCCTTCGAGAGTGTGGAAAATAGTAAAAAATCGATCAGAAAATCAATGCATCCATGGAATAAGCGGATAAATTAATGCCGTGTATTTAAAAATAACTTTATATATATAACACCGTGGGGTTTGAATGTTTTTAAGAATGTTCTGCATCGAAAATGCAATTTGTTGGCCATTCCAGGTGACAAGCACTTGTAGATAACCGCATTCTTACGAACTAAGAGCACAGTGTTTACGTGTTCGTCCCATCTAAATTCCAAATGTGTGTTTTTATATTAGATAAAACGCATTTGTATTTTTATTTTTCAAAACCCTAGAATTTGCAGAACATCTGCCAGACTGTACACGACTACTGTGCGTATGCTGGCGCTATGACTTGTGCTCTAAAGATTGTCTGGATAGATTTCGTACAGAGAATTCGATTCAATTTAATCTTGATATCGTACACCTTTAAGAGCCGCGATTGTGCATTTAAGCCGTTTAGTTCAGTTGCATTTCCACTCGCGCCATGTTTTGCAAATTGTATTTAAAGGGGCCATCTGCCTCCTTTTTGAAATGAGGGTTGTTGTTATGCTAATTCACCCATTTTATTAAGGGACCATCTTTCTCCTTTTCAAAATCAAGGCTAATCCTATGCTAATTAGCCCTTCTGTGAAAAACCGTTCAAAAAAAAAAAAAATTAAAAAAAAATTATCCTAACTGAAATGAGTGAATTAGCATATGGGTTTTTCTCAATTGGAAAAGGAGGCTGATGGTCCCTTTAAGGATATTATTCCCTAACACCGCTCCAAACAACCGTTTTTTTTTAAATGGGCTCATTAGCATAGGATTAGCCGTGCATTTGAAATGGTCCTTTTAAAAAAAATTAAACATTTTTATCGCAAACTATTTGTCTAATTTTAGGGTAGTCTAATAACAAAAAAAATTGTGAATTTTTCATGTCGAATGACCTTGACTTTGAGGAATTTTGACCATTTTGAGGTGACCTACAGTAACCCAGACCTACCACCGTAACCCGGGTGAAAATGGACAAAGTTGACTTTCTCAGAATAGCATTTACAACTAAAATAAAAATTCATAATGTTCGCTTTTTCAGGATATTTTAAGAGAGTTTGTGTTTTAATACCTTTTTAATCAATTTGCTCTTAAAGGAACCGTCGGAGACCACTTTTGTCTTTTTTTCCAAATAAAGAGCTTGAAGAGTTATTCAAAAAATATTTTAATTTGGCGTTCAAATGCGTCGTCTTGCAGAAATCTTCATCTGAAAAGCAATTGTTTAGCCATTACAAGAGACAGGCACATGTGGATTACCGGTATTTTAACGAGAGACGTGCACGATGTTTACGCGTTCATCCATCGACTTATCGATTTTTTGGTCGTTATGTTCGAATATTTAATGTTCCCGTCGGAAAAGACGCAGAAAACTCTGGCTGTCTGACATTGTAGCGCCGCGAGTTTCACACCCGTACGGCATCGGCGGCCGCGGCAAGGGTGCCCCCTCCCGCATACTGTTATGAGCCCCTTAGGCAAATATAAATCATGGCCCCGACGGTTCCCTTAATCTTCTTATGTCCCTTGTTTAAATAAAACGTTGAAATCGTTGATTCGTTTAGACTCTTGAAACAACTGCCAAATGCATATGAAAAACATTTTAATCCTAGTAAGTTATCATAACATTTTCTTAAAATAAAATTGCTTCAGATTACAACACTTTTCTTAACACTATCGATTTTTCTTTTCTTCAAACGTTTTGCTGCAGTAAAAAGAAAAAAAGAACTTAATGACAGATTTCGTTTCTTGGAAACACAAGTTGGTCGAAAGTATGACGATGTCCTGCAACATTTAGGTTTGTGTTTTTTTTTGCTTTTTTCTTAAGTGAGGTTTTTCCAGGATTTAACGATCAACCGATTGAAATCAACGGAGAATACCCGGATTTTACATTTGTGGCGGCATTTTCTGATAATCATGTTGGAGAAGGGAGACATTTGGTTGTCAATATAACAAAAGCTTTCCCTGGAAAGAAAATTATTGTTTACAGTATGGGACTTTCTCCGAAAAATTTGATTTGGTTTGAGGTAAATTCGCTTGAAATCAGTATTTAACTCTACTAATAATTTACACTTAATTAGTTTTTTTAAAATAGGTAAACATTGAAAAAAGAAGTTTTTTAACCCAAAACAATATTCAGAAAATTTTATGCTTTTTTTCGATTTTTCCCAAGTTATTTCGCATTGCTCATGTTTTATTTTAAAACTAAAAAAAAGATATAAAAAATTCTTTTTTTTTCAAAAACTTTTTTTAATTTGGGATATACCGAACATTTATTGTTTTCTTATTTTAATATAATATTAGCAACTTGCAAAAACTGAAAACCAATTCATAATTATTTTTTACCGAAAAAAAGTGAGAAAAATACCTTTATTTTAAATTTTTGTTGGAATTATTTTTAATCTCTTTTTTGCAAAAAAAATGTTCGTTTTTACCGAGATTTTGCAAAAAAAATTTTAATTGAGAGTTTGTTTTGAAGATTTACTTAATTTTTTAATATTTTTCAAACAAAGCTAATACGGAATTATTCCTTCGTTTTATATAATATTTATTTTTTGAAAATGTGCAATGTTGAACTACGCCAGGCAAATTTTTCCCGATATCCCGAGCATGTGACGGATTACTTTACCTACGCATTCAAGCCTTTGATTATTGCGGTAATTTAGATCCTAAAAAAACGCTAAAAAATTATTTTTAAGGAAGCATTAAAAGAATTTGGAGCTGTTTTCTGGGTCGACACTTCTTCCAGTTTTCGACTGGATAGACCGATTCAAGGACTTCTAGAGAGAATTAGAAGCACAGGAAAAAGTTCAGAGGTGATTTTTTAGAGTTTCTCACTTTCAAAATGAACTTTTCTAACATCCTTTAAATTTTTGCTTTCTTCAAAAGAAAAAATTGGAAACATTGGAATTGCCCGCATTTATCGGCGCAATTCAAGACGGCTTTTGGCTGACAGTTTTTTCGTTTTCTTAAAAATAATAAATGAAGGTTAGATTTTTAATTTAATGTTGACAAATTTCATTTGAAGGGTAATTATTTGAGTTGGATTATTATTTTGTTCGTTTTTATCGAAACCTGAACGCAATGACACTTTTTTGATAATCGCCTTTTTACATAAAAATATTCTTCAGTATTTTTAGTAGTGCCTTTCTGTTTTCCAGTTTGAAAAGTTCAAAACATCGTAAGAAGAAACGAGGCGCCAAAACGACGCATTTTTTTCATTTTTCGCGATCGAAATCTTTTGTGACTTGTGGGGACGAAGATTGTCCCCTGAGAGATTGAATCTTTCCAGACAGTTGCAAAAAAAAAGAAACATGTTTTCGTGGATTTTAATTTGGGAGTTTTTGCAAAACGCACGCGATCTTGACAGGGCTTATTGGTTAAAAGGGAAGAACCTTGAAAAATTAATTTTCAATTGTTTTAAAATAATTTTTATTAAACATATATCGTTTCCACGATTCTGAAGCTTTCTTATTTTTTATGATTTTTATTACACCACCGAGTCTTGCAAATGCCGCATGAAAAAACGACTAGAGCGGGCGAAAGAGTGTGGGAAATAAAGATAATCAAAACGCGGTTATCAAACGACCATTCCCATAAAATTTCCAGCGCTCCTAAAATTGATTTATTTTAATCCAAAATAGATCAAAAAGAGGTTTGACCTATTTTGAAAAACTGAAAAAAGAGATAAATTTTGATTGTGCGCTGTTAAAACATTTACTTTAAAAATATAAATAAATTATTGTTAAAATCCTTTTGTTTCAAAGTAATGTCTTGATAAGGATGACTGAACGGCTTGGTTGCTGCAAATTGTTCACACTTCGCAGAATTAAAGTTTAATTTGTAAGTGTTCAAAATTTTGCGTTTGTGTGTGTATGTGTATATGTATGTATATGTGTATGTGTGTATGTATGTCCGTGTCCCAAAATCTGAGGGTTTTGTCTCTTTCCAGAAAATTTGACAAAAGCTTTATTACAAAAACTATCACAACTACCCAGGTTTCATCTCCGACTGCAAGATTCCGCAAGGCTAAAAGAGAGAAGTCGATTTCATCTGAGTATCTTGAATCGCACATGAAATTTTCAAAAAAAAAAAGGTTATGTGTGTGAGACAATCTTCGTTGCAGCACAAAACAAAGTGTTTCTATGATCCGCCGACGCCTGCCTTTTATAAGTTTCGAGAGAGAAATACGATAGCGAATTTTGCAGTGCTTTCTGAAACCATCAAATGCGTCGATTCGGGTTTTTGCGTGCGGGCCCGGTCGGGCACATTGATGAAAGGGGAAGAACCTTGTTAAATTAATTTTGAAAATTAATTTTAAAATTATTATTAATTTTTTTTTTGAATATATCTCGATTACATTATTCTGAAGCACACTTATTTTGTATAATTAGGTCCGCAAAAGGGGCGCGTTTACACAGATCTTAAATTTGGCGTAAATGCGGCTAGAGTTGCCGAAAGAGTGTGGGAAATGGAGAGACGTAGAGTTGTCAGCAACTCAAATTTTGAAGAACTCGAAAATCGGTTCATTTTGATCGAAAACGGGTAAATGCGGTGTTTTGAAGCGTTTTTTTTTCGTTTAAAATTTTAACGGGATTGTCTCTAACGAATGCTCAGGCATTTTTTGGTGAATCTTTACCCAAAATAGAAAAATAAATTTAGGATCCGGACATTTTCCTCTTATATGAACTCACTCATTCAACAAATTCTACCACTCACCCCGGTTTGATGAAAAGTTTACAAAAACAGTGATCGTATTTCAGATATGTACCGTTACCTACCTCCTTACAAAGGCGAAGTTTCAAGAAAAAGAGGAATGTTCGGCGCCAGTTTTCAACTAGTGTACCGTACTCAGTCCACAATGGATTTAGTCCTCAAATGGTGATTTTTCTCTTTTTCCATTTTTTTAAAGGTTCATATTTTGGCTTGAAGAATGCGTAAAAATTCCAAATTTTCCTAATGAAAACATTTTTAGGCTCGTACTTTGCGCACTAGAAAGAAATTGCATTGCACCTAAGGAAGCTCGATTGTCTTGTGACGCAAAGATTTGGAAGGGAGAATATGGCGAATGTCACAGGTTAACTATTTTCCCTTATGTTTTCCAAACCTTTTTTTTAGATTCGACCAGTCAGCCATCAATTTAATCTTAGATCCATTTGAAAAGAACTTTCTCTCCAATGAAACTGTAGATGATTTCATTGATTATGCAAGGTTGTCTGTTGTCGACGACGATACAAAAGACTGTGAACTACAAAAAAATGATATTGAGTCAACCCCGAGGCAATGTTTTCTGTGCAAATAAAAGTGAATTTTTTGTATTGATTGTTTTTTTAAAAGTGATTTATTGCAATAAATGTAACCAGTCTGCAGTACCGGGCTCGCACGCAATCACCCTCGATTTCCAGGATTTCGAGAAAAAAACCATTTTTACTCATTTTGGATAAAATGAACTGATTTAGAAGCGCCTGAAATTTTAAGAAAAGTGTCATTTAAATTGCTGCCACCTCTGCGTCTCTCCATTTCCCACACTCTCTCGTGTTTCCGTGCGGCAATTGCAAGACTCGGCCGTGTAAATGCGCCCTTTTTGCGGTAAAAATCATATAAAAGAAATGTGATTCAGAGTAATGAAAACGATATATTTTTAATAAAATCACAATTAAATTTGATAATTATTTTTAACAACGTTCTGCCCCTTTAATCAATGTGCCGAACCCGCACGCAATAACCCGAATCGATGATTTAGATGGTTTCAGAAAGCACTGCGAGATTCGCTACCGTATTTCTCTCCCGAAACTTATACATAAAAAGGGCATCAGGCGTCGTCGGATCATAGAAACATGCGTGGGCACACTGTGTTTTGTGCTACAACGAAGATTGTCTCGGACAGATAATCGTTTTTCCGTAAATGTCCTGTGTAATTCAAGAGATTAGATGAAATCGACTTTTCTCTTTTAGCCTTGCGGAATCCTGCAGTCTGAGATGAAAACTGGGTAGTTGAAACAGTTTTTGTAGTAAAGACACATGCACACACACATGCATACGCACACACATACACACATCCACACATTCGCAAATATACAAATACACGCACATACAGCTATGCGCACTCACACAGAGGCACACATGCAAAAATATAATAAAATTATAAAAAGAAAATTTATTTTACAAGGTTCCACTTTAACCAATGTGCTCGCGCTATTATAACATTAAATAAATGATCAACAACAAAAAAAGCAGATTAAAAATCCCGAAAACATGTTTATTTTTTGGAACTGTCGGGAAAGAGTCAATATCTCAGCGGACAATCTTCGTCACCACAAGTCACAAAAGATTTCGATCACGAAAAATGAAAAAAGTGCGTCATTTTGGTGAAACTTTTGGTAAAACATTATTATGTAAAAATGCAATTAGCGAAAAAAGAAATCAACAAAAAAGAAAACCTAGGCAGTCTTTAATTGACTCGAAAGTGTCGAAAGAAGAGAAAACGAGAAAAAGAGACATAAAACTCCAATTTGCCCAAGTTAAAAAAAGCAAAAATGTAAAGGCTGTTAAAAATGTTTATTTTCTTGACCTTCTGTGAGCACTGAATTAAAAATGCAGGGATCACAGAAGTTCAAGATTAATCTCTGTTGAAAAACAAAGTTTGTACAACAACGCAAAACCAAGAATTACAACGCACGTAAACAGACTTTTTTAATTCTTGCTTATTATTCTGTTGACCACATGGAACAAGAATCTCCTATTCCACATTGTCTCTACAGAAAATGACAATGCTACCCTCCTACGTTGTAAATCCCATAGCCAATTACAGCGATTCTGACCATCGTTGTTATTCTATGGCAACTTATTTATATGGAATACTTACATTACCAATTTTCATATTTGGGATATTTTGTATTTGGAGGAAAGCTGTAAAACAAACTTCAGTTGCCTACAAACGATTGAACACTTTGATGGTTGTTTAGTGAGGGCTTAGGTAAATTGGTGAATAAGTAAAGTTCAGCTCACTTATTTCCCACCTTGCATTCTGCTTAACTCAACCGGTTTTTATCAGTCCTTATTTAGTAGCTGTTTACACTAACGGGATTGCAAATCAACTTGGACTGTCCACTAATTTACAGATTGCGGTGGCTTACAATGTATTAACTGGTAAGGTTTTACGAAAGAGAGAGAGAGAGATAGAGAGAGAGAGAGAGAGAGAGAGAGAGAGAGAGGGATAGAGAGAAAGAGGGAGCGATGCAGAGGCAGAGAGAGAGAGACACACAAAGAACGAGAGAGAGATGCACAGAAGCAGAGAGACAGAGAAAGAGAGAGAGAGAGAAGAGGCAGAGAGAGAGGCCGACAGGCAGAGGCAGAGAGAGAGACAGAGAGAGAGAGAGAGAGAACGAGAGAGAGCGAGAGAGAAAGACAGGCAGAGAGGCAGAGAGAAAGATTGAGAGAGAGAGAGACAGGCAGAGAGGCAGAGAGAGAGAAAGAGAGAGAGAGAGAGAGAGAGAGAGAGAGAGAGAGAGAGACAGGCAGATAGAGAGGAGAGAGAGATGCAGAGAGAGACAGAGAAAGAGAGAGAGAGACAAAGAAACAACTACCATATACTAACTTTTAGTCACAATCGGACCAATTTGCATGCTCTTCTACTATCGTCTTGATGCCGTCCTTCCCATCACCCATTTCCTAAATCACAATATAATCCGCTACTGTGTCTACCTAACCATGGCTACCTTCGGAACACCTTGTGGCTACATGCTGTATAAAGCAGGCCAAGCAGACCAAGACTTGGCAAAGTTGAGGATGTATGAGGTAATTGCCTTGGCAAAACTTTCTAAACGAGGGGTTTTCCAGGAAATTGGTTATGTAACAGACTTTTTCTGGGATGACGCAACAGTTGTTTACTCCTTGTTAGACAATAATTTCTATCTGGAAAGACTAAAGCGGGCAGGAATTCTGGCTTTCAGTATAGGAACACCGGCAATTGTGGCAATGTGTTGTTATACCGTATATTTGGTAAAATCCCAAAGTAACAACGCTTCGAAAAGAACGAAACAACTTCATATTTCATTGATTATTACTTTGGTGGCTCAGGTGAGAAACGTCGTGTGAGTGAGTGAGTGAGAACGTGTAGAACAAATCAGCCAACACAGTCTAACTTTCAGCTAATTGTTTACTCCACCTGTATATTTGTTCCCGGAATTTACACTCTTATCATCGTCTCTCAAAAAAAGTTCTTTGCAAATGGTATATATGTTCTAACCCAAATCAATAACAATTTGGTTTCCAGGCACCGAAATTGCCGCAGTTTTTGTAGCTGCTTGCTCAGCTACGGGAGGAGTCCTCACCATGATTCTAGTTAATCCCAGCTATAGGAGACATCTGTTTTCTTTGTTTAAACGCAACTCAACTAAAGTTCACCACGTGAAACCCTTCCAGGGTTTGTTTTAGGGGGTTATCAAATAAAATACAATTTCAGAAACGAATGTAAAACAAGCATCTTCTTTAGGAAACGCTACTGAAACAAGAGTGAACTCCAAGATATAATGTTCGGTTTTATCATTTCGTTGAGGTTTTAAAAATAATAAAGCTTTAAGGGGTCGTTAGACCTTAATTGTGTGCATTTTCTGCATGAAAGAGTGTTTTCAGCTATTCCAGACTCACACCCGTATGGAATCGGCGGCAGCGCCACATCCCCCCCACTCGCGGCTACCCAAGCGGGAATTCCAAAAGAAAAATATTCAAAACGTTTTGTTTGATTAGTTTTGCTTTACATTACAGTATTTTCCTTGTTTTGAAATCAGCCTTTCTTAAAGGAAACATCGGCCTCCTTTTCAAAGTGCAGGCTAATCCTATGCTAATCAGCCCACTTGTGAAAAACCGTTGCTTGGAGCGGTGTTGGAAAAAATTGTCTCAATTGCAATAAGCGAATTAGCATAACAGCAACCTTTATTTTTTAAAAGGCACCTTTCCTTTAAAGAGACCATCAGCCTCCTTTCCGAAAGCTGGATTTTCCAATCGGCCCCTTTGTAAAAAAAACGTTGTTGAAGAAGTTTTGGAAAAAAATCTCAATTGAAAAGACCGAATTAGCATATGGGTTATTCCAGTTTTAAAAGGAGGAGGATGGTCCTTTTAAATTTTATTCTAAACTTTGATCCTTGATATTTGATATTGGTATATTCAATTAGAACAAGAGTCAGCATCCAAATTACATACCAATGAATGCATGGAGTGAAAAACACTACGTACCACTTTTTAATTTGTTTTGTTCAGCTTCACTTTTTATGACAGGCATTACGAGACCCAGATGTGTCGAGACATTTCCATCGTTCTTTTAGATTCATCTGCAGTCTGTGTTTTTTTGCTGTTGAAGATTTTATTTAAAGGAGCATATGAATCGGTTATCAATTTCTTCGGAAAACACAAATGTTCGCGTTGCAAAGTTTTCGGACATCCCGTTCTCCAATGACAATTCAGAACGACTGGTTTTTGACCTCTACCTAAGTGTGTTTAAACTTCCTCATTACTGTGATGATTGGTGTATTGGCGAAGATTGCCCGTTAAGTAAAGCTAACCTTCATTAATGGACCGAAGTTTGAAGTTAAAGTCCAATATGTAGATTTCATTTTCGACATTTTATGCCTTTAAAGCCTTTTCAATCGGCAATTCGTCACCCAGAAAGACTGCGAAGAATTGAGATTGGAGGCCTCGGCTACTCAGATGATCTCACTTTGGCCGCCTTGGACTCAATGCTATGATCTTTTACATTCAATGTTTCTAAACTTGTAGTTTAGAATTGCCGACTCTAATTTGAAACTATATCCTTCAATTGGGTGACAGAGCGTGAGCGAGCGAGAGAGAGATAGAGAAAGAGAAAGAGAGGATTTCCCAATACAAAATGAATCCTACTTTTTGTCCTTTGACGAAAATCATAAAGGGCAGGGCTTGTTTCCCAAAAGAAAGGATACTCCTCCGCATAATTTGTTGTTGCCCTCTATTTCTTTGAATAGCTGGAATGCGAAATTTGCTGATCATTCATAGTGACATTCATATTTCATTACACAACATCAGTGTAAGAAAGTATAAATAGTCCTCTCAAGAGAAAACACGATCTCTGTCTCTGTTTCTCTCTCTCTCTCTCTCTCTCCTCTCTCTCTCTCTCTCTCTCTCTCTCTCTCTCTCTGTTTTTACCTTCAATCCATTTGAGCTTAATGACCCCTGAATCGGTTTTTCCAACGGCCCTTTTAATTCCGCACCGCTTGTGCCAAACTAATTGCCGAACGCCCACTCTAACGAGACCGTGGCTTCCAATTTCCTCTTCCACGAGAGCCAACCTCGATTGTTCCTTTGAAAGGACGAACTCTGTTTCCCTTTCACTCTCATTAGAGAGCAATTTGCGAACATTACACTTTTTCTAGCGCGGGAGATCCAAATCCCGGTGACCGGCTGTTAGCCCGGCGGTCGGATTTCATTATTCATCGGCGGCATCCGACAAATTGCTCTTAAACCGTTTAGTACTTGCACTTTAGGGGTTCTTTGGTTTTATTTCGATCGTTCGGTTTTCCTGCGTAACCCATATTTCCCCTAAACACATACCGCCGTAGAAAAGAGGAAGTGTTCGTCTTTCGTGCTCAAGTATTCTCCCGAAAGTCTAAATATGCAGAGAAGTGTGCGAACTTTTTGAAAAGAACACGGTGGTCTAGAACTACACATAATAGTTTAAAAGTGCCTTGAAATACATGTCTATTTGATTTTTGTTGCTTAAAATGTTCAAACATTGCATTTTAAGATTATATCATTTGTTGAATACACGTTTAAACAAAAATGTTTTTTTTTGCGTAAACACCCAGCGTAAATAGCTTGCAATGGTAATCATTCTGATTTTGGTCTTTGGCATTCAAATAAATTTATGATTTTAAAACATCCACTTTTTTATAAATGTACCATATAGTTGTTGTCAAAATGAAATCAGCTGCCAAAATTTTGCATATTAATTAGAATATCTAAATCTCCTCATTCAACATTGTCTCTCGCACTGCGTATCTCATTTCCGCTGCACTAAGGGCCGTTTTGGCATGATTCCAGTTTGGCAAAAGCTATAAAAGGTTTGAGTAACGCGATACAATTTAGCAAGCTTAGAATTGTCATACTCAAGCACTCTTCGCCTTGTCAATAACCTTTGAACAAATGCGAGAACTTCTTAGAAAGAACATGTTTTCACGAAAAAAAAAAAATTTTTCACTTGAAAAGCACCTTGAAAGGTCTACTTTATAAACGTGCATGTTTTCGTTTATTCAGTTTTCAAACGACGGTTTTTTTCTTTTTTCTCCAAAAGCTATGCGCCACCGATAACGTACGGGAAAACGCCGACGTCGTCTGTCCCGCAGACAACGAGAATCGTAATGCGAAAGCAGAGACGCAGAGGAATTCATTTAAAATTTCAATATTGTAAACACAGGGCGTCCAATATGCGGACTACAGTCAGGTTTGAACCCACCCTGTTGCAAAAATTTTTGTTTAGCATTTAGTGTATGAAAATTGCATATGTGAAAGTGTTTTTATTATTATTTAAATTGTGTACATGTTTAACTGAAGTGGATCTGAAACCTGGATGTTTCACTGATATAGAATAAATTTTCACATTTTGAAATTTGAACTTTCCGCCATTCTTTAGCGAATGTTTTTTTACATACATACGTTAATTTTATATAAAAAAACTAAATTGATGTTAAATATAACTATCCGACGCAGATATGCCGTGGATATGCCGCATAATTCTATTAGCCACCATTATTCAGCCTCGCTTTTGTTCTACGGCAGCACTTTGGTCCTCAATGATTACGTTTACGAGCACTCTACGCCCAACAAGGGCAAGCGTGCTTCTCAACTGCAGCCTCTGTACTTGATTCCAAAGCAAAGCAAAACAGGTTCCACATTCTTTTAATTAAAAGTCTCCCCTTTGAAGGATCTTCTGCACAACTTTTTCATTTTTCGTTTTCATAAACTCCATTGACTGTAAAACTCGCTTACATCAATTTATTTTTTTCACTATTTAAAACCCTTAATAAATGTTCAGTTTTCTCAGAGTTTATTATGGTTGAGAAAGAAAAATGATTCACGATCCGCCTGGTCTCCTTCATCAATCTCGGACGCTTTCATTCCGCTTCCATTAGCCGTGTTGTGGTCACTCAACTGTAGTTAACCCCAGAAGCCGGATATCTCGTTTTCTAGTACGCTGAGTTCTTTGGTTAAAGTAGGACTTTCCTGGTAACACCTTATTGAAAAACAATTTTCGGCTAGACAAACACTTAGGTCAAGTTGTTTTTTTTCTGGGGATTAAATTTTTATTAGAAAATAGGTCTTAATAGATTTTTTTTTGTAATTAAACAAAAAATTGCAAATATAAATTTCACGCTTTAAATTAGATTTGGGTAAAAATAGATTTTTCGTATCGGGTTATTGCGCGAGCATGGTTATGTTGTTTTCGATAAAACATTAACACAATTTTGTTTTCTTTTGAAAGGTCTTGACATTGGAACGAATGTTGTTTTGTAGTTTAACACATGTTCAAAAATCAAAATTTTCAATTTTTTTTTCGAGGTTTTCTCTAATTTTAACCTGTCATTTCCTCCAAAACTTGTTAAAAAAAGATAAAATTTTGATACCTTTAAAAATAATTTTATCTCTTTTAATGCAAAAATGGATAATCGCGCAAAAGAATAAATGTGTACAAAAAAAAACAACAATGAAACATGACCACAAATTGTCCCACCACTTTTCCCCATTAAAAAGGATAAAGGGTGTCATAAAGGGTACAATATATTTTCACAAATTTAGTTTTTTTGACGAGGTTGTTTGAAAAAAAAATATTTCTTTAGGATTGTGAATGATGCTTAAAAAATATATCATGACTCGGGCTCTCGCGCGATAAGCCGCTGTTCAAAAGATGGCCCTAAAATTCCCAAAATATGTTTTCTGATAAAAACATGTTTTTCGAAGTGTTTTGTATTTGAAAAACCTTTTTTATAAATATTTTTAATGTACCTTTACGGTCTTTCCTATTTTTTGCTAGAAAACCAGTGATTTGATCACTGTCTTAACGATTATTTAGACCACACACACCTTTGCGGAAACGACCACCCATTCTCATGACTATTTACCTAGCCGCCTATTTGTTGCATTGAAAATTCATAAATTCATACGTAAACAAGCCAAACGTGAGAAATCACCCCCATTTCACCATTCATGAAACCCCCGGTTCCGGAGAGATTGTTGTTGGCTTTGCCTGCCCTTTCCACCATTTATCCCATGTTTCCGCCGTTTCAACCTCACTTTTCAGACAAATGCAACTTTGGCGGCTGATCTATGCTGCACAATTTCTCTTTTTTGTTTTTGCAGAATTCCTGGGTAGGATTTTTCTTTTCAACAGCTAATTCTAAAATTTAAAAGGCTCAGGAGACAATTTACTATCTGACCTGGACGAATCTGATCAACCGGAACATTATCAAATTGCAGAGGCTATTTTGAGAAAGTGAATTGTTTTTTCAAAATCAATAATTAAAAGCATTTTTTCAGTTATAATAAAGGATATATACCGAAGAAACTGAGAAATGGAGCGATAAAAGTAAACTTTTCGATGGAATTGTATCAAGTTATTCAAATTGTGAGTTTCTGGGGATCATAAAGAGAAAGAGTTTTTTTCCAGAATGAACCGCAGCAATATGTTTTATTGAATTCTTGGATGGCTGAAGTAAGTTAAACATTCTCGCTCTCTCTCTCTATCTCTCTCTCTCTCTCTCTCTCATTTTCTAGTTGTTTCTTTCCTAATTAGTTCGGAAAAGCTTTTGTCAAATAAAGTAAAATAAAACGCTTTTATAGAATTATAGTTTTACACACTGCCTGTACTTTGTTTTCACGTTTGCGTGCCTATGGTTGACGACAAAAATTTGGCCGTTATTTGTTATTTTTTAAATTTTTTTTCTCTTGTACATTAATTTAGAAATTTTAAAAAAAAGTTGAAAAAGGAAATTGGGAATAGAAATCTTCCCGAGATAAAATAGGCGTTAAACGGAGGCCATATCAACCGTTTGGGCTTAGAGAAAAACACCGGTATATGAGGAATCTCATGCGAAATTAGCTATTTTCAAAAAATATTTGTATTTTCATTTTTGTAAAGTTCTGGCACGCTTTCGCTTCAGGACCCAAGTTAAACAATCAATATTGATTGATTTTAAGTGATTTTACCTTTCCTATCGATTGATTTAGCTCAATTACATAATATATTTATCGATTTTCCAAAATAACTTGCATCAAAGTCGCTCAATCCCGGTGGCTATTGGGGATTTTCAAGACCCGAATAGTCAACGCGCCTTGCATTTAGCGCGCCCTGCGTTTAGCGGCCCTGGGTTTGATTTAAAAAGTTCTAACGGAAACGAGGATTTTAAGTTTACCTAGAGATCCCTGATGGTCGATTTAAAAAAAACTTGTATTTTAGCGTTGGGTCGACCACCTCCTCGGCTGGGACCCTTCAGAATTCTCCAATGTGTCTCAAATCATGGTACCTTATCACGAAATTTGGATACCTGATACAACTTTATACAATTCGTAGGGCTTTCATATTTTGCAAGAATTTCTGTTCGTTCAGTCTTGTAATGGACGAATCAAGCACTCGCCGATTGATGAGTGTCAAACTTACCACTAAGGGAAAGCACAATGGAGCATTGGTAGAACTTTTATACCCAACTATCTACAAGCAGAGTTGTATGCTAGACCTACGGTAAGCTATATTATATAAATAAAAACTAATTTACAGTTCAGATTCTTCCCATTTGATCTCCAAAAATGTAAATTAACATTTGGAAGTTGGACGTATGATAACAAGCTGATTGACTATCTGCCTCAGAGAGATGTGGTTGGAACATCGAATTGTATTGAAAATGAGGCTTGGACGGTGTTGTCAACAAGTGGTTAGTTTTAACCCATGTCCAATTATTCCCGTTTTTACACATGACTTGCACTGTGTTTAGGCGCCGTTTTGATATTGCCATATTTTGGTTAGAGACGCAGAATCTTTACTGTAGTGACGCAGAGTACCCTAGGTTTGAGAGGCGTAATCTTTAGGTTAGAGAAGCAGGGTACCTTAGATTAGAGATGCAAAATCGTTTGGTTACAGACGCAGAGTTCCTTAGGTTAGAGAAGCGGAAGGTTAGAGAAGCCGAGTACCTTAGACTAGAGAAGAATAATGGTAGAGACGCAGACTAAACTAAGTTAGAGAAGCAGAAAAATTAGGCCAGAGACGCAGAGTACCCTAGGTTAGCGAAGCGGAATCTTTAGGCTAAGGACGCAGGGTACCCTAAGTTATAGAAGTATAATCTTTAGGTTAGAGACGCGGAGTTTCCCAGGTTAGAAAGTCAGAATCTTTAGGTTAGAGAAGCATTAGGTTAGAGATGCGCAGTACCATAGGTTAGAGAAGCAGAATATGTAGGATAGAGACACAGAATACCTTGTATTAGAGAAGCCGAAGGTTAGAGACACAGCGTACCCTAAGTTAGAGAAGCAGAATCTTTAGGTCAGAGCCGCAGAGTGCCCTAGGTTAGAAAAGCGGAATCTTTAGGTCAGCGACGCAGAGTACCCTAGATTAGAGAATTAGAATCTTTAGGTTAGAGACGCAGAGTACTCTAGGTTAGAGAAGCAGAATCAAAACATCTTGGTTAAGGTTTTAGAGTTTCCAGATTAGAGATGCAGAATCCTTAGAAAACTTTGCAGTGGAAAGGGTAGAAAGAAAATATGAATGCTGTCCCAACAACTACACAATCTTGGAACTTCATCTTAACGTTCAACGAAAGCCTCTGTACTACCTCATAAACCTAGTAACCCCTACCTCCATCATCACTTTCATTTCTATTGTCGGGTTCTTTAGGTAAATCATCTTTTTCTTTCTTTCAACAAGCAAATTTCAGTTCTCCCTCAATGAACGACCTCCGAACCGAGAAAATAACCCTCGGAATCACTACCCTCCTGTCAATGTCAATTTTAGTCTTCATGGTTTCTGACAAAATGCCATCCACATCGTCTTTCATTCCTCTAATTGGTAAAATTTTTATCAATTTTTTTTGTTTTAACTAAAATTTCAGGCTGGTTCTATAGCTCAATGATTCTTTTGATAACCTTTGGTACACTTGCAGCTTCATTCGTGATCTATGTTCAGAAAAAGGGCAAGAATCATCTAATTTTGGAGGTGAAAACAAAAATTAAGGGATTATTGGGAAAAGGCCAACGCCGAAAGTGATGAGATGGGCGCGGGCAATCAACAAGATCGTGAGGTTGGAGCAGCCGCTTCTGATGAAACAGGCCTATGCTCAGAAGGCGAGGGTGAGTTAGTGAGCTTACTTGTTCTTATGTGTGTTAATGTGCTATCGTGTGAATGTGAACCTGTTATAACGGTGAAAGTGTCTGACCTATGATTGTGTGAGTGTGTAAGTGTGAGATTGTGTGAGTCTCTGAGTGTGTGATAGTGTGAGAATGTGTGAGTCTGTGAGCGTGTGAGAATGTCTGTTTGTGACTATGTGACCGTGACTATAAGTGTGAGTCTATGTGATTGATTTGTTTGAGTACAAATGATTTTTCAGGACGAGAAACTGAAAAAGGCGATGAATGGAAACAGGAAGAAAAGCATCTGGAACAAACTGGTTGATGCTGCCAAGGATCCTACAAGAAAAGTAAAATATGGCCATATCTCTCTTTCTCCCTCCCTCCCTCCCTCTGTCTATCTCTCTCTCTCTCTCTCTCTCTCTCTCTCTCTCTCTCTCTCTCTCTCTCTCTCTCTGTTTCTCTTTCTCTCAATCTGAAATAATTGGTTTAAAATATTAACATTTTCAGCAATCAACCCTTTCCGACAAAATGCACAGGGTCCGTTCAACTCCTCTGATTCCTCAAGAGCTCACCCCGTCAAAGCATCCAAAATCAGTCCGGATGGAAATCCCCGAATTTCACGAACCCCGTATGAAGCCTTTTAAAATCTTTGAAAAATTCTTTTTTCCAGGACTTACAGTAACTCGCTCAGAAGACGATCTCGATTCAATCGAAAGCAGGGCTCCTCCAGTAGTTTGTTTGTTAGATTTAAAAAATTAAATCTGCATTTCAGATTCTCACAAAAACAATGACTCTGGATAGCATTGACACAGACATTCTGACAGGTAATGAAAAATTCAGCTGAGAACATTTTATTCTTTAGGATGCAACGGTAATTCTGTGCAGTTACGAGACCTTGCCCAGTTGGAGTGGGACTGGCTGGCTGCTCTTGTGGAGAGGAGCTTTTTGATTCTTTTCATTCTGGGATTCATTTTTACCTCAATTGGAATCAACCTCCTGGGCTTCTTTAAATGGATGGCTGCAAGAAACGAACCTGACACTCTTCTTTTGTAGATCTCAATTGACAAAATATATATTTGCAATCCTTATAAAACAAATTCTGCTTATCGCTCTCTTTGCCTCCCTATCTCTGTTTCGTGTGTCTTTGTTGTCTTTGACTTTCTCTCTCTCTTTCTCTCTCTCTCTCTCTCTTTCTCTCTCTCTCTCTCTCTCTCTCTCTCTCTCTCTCTCTCGCTTTCTGTCTTCTTTGTCTCTGTATCTATCTGTCCCTGGCTCTGTCTATTTCTCTCTCTCTCTGTCTTTGCTCTCTCTTCCTCTCTCTCTCTCTCTCTCTCTTTCTCTCTCTCTCTCTCTCAATCTCTCTCGCTTTCTGTCATCTTTGTCTCTGTATCTATCTGTCCCTGTCTCTGTCTATTTCTCTCTCTCTGTCTTTGCTCTCTCTTCCTCTCTCTCTCTCTCTCTTTCTCTCTCTCTCTCTCTCTCTCTCTCTCTCGCTTTCTGTCTTCTTTGTCTCTGTATCTATCTGTCTCTGTCTCTGTCTATTTCTCTCTCTCTCTCTGTCTTTGCTCTCTCTTCCTCTCTCTCTCTCTCTCTCTCTCTCTCTCAACCTTTTTCTGTGCAGTCAACTTTATTAGTTCTCAAGGAATCAAACAGTCAGGCGCTGGAAACACAGCTGGATTGCAGGGACATAACGGAAGGCCGCGTTGAAGCAGTTGCCATTTCCGTCGCTGGGAAGATCATAGCAAGTGCGGTCCTGGGTGCCATTCACTCTGCTGACGGTGATCTGAGAGCTGGAACCTGGGCACTAGAGACATTTCTCATTTATTTTAAAACTCATCCAAAATTTTGCAGCAGGCTGACTTGTCATGTATCCATGTCTGGTCACATTATATAGTACTACTTTTTAGAGGCATACCCAGACATGTTTACTCTAACTTGAAGCGTCACAATCCTCATGTGTCGAAAAATCATCAAAATGCAAATTGGGGCCACCAATTCGATCGAGAACTATGTGTCTGACTCTACCATTTTCCATCTTGCTCCCGATCTCACTTTAAGCTTACTGTACCGTTCTATTTGCAAAACAAAAATGTCATCCTTCGATTACCATACTGTACTAAATTGGCATGGTTTTGGATATTTTCAGACTTGATTTTGATGATTGATCAGTCCATAAACAGATTTGATGATTAAATTGATGATAACACGTCTCGTAGAGCCTTTAAAAGGAGACTTTGGATTTCTAGCCAAGTCACACCTTGTTTTCATTCAACTTTCAAGAAAGTTAACTAAAGTTTCAGAAATGCCTCGTTTCACTGCTCTCTTCGCTCTCTTCATTGTAGTCTGGGCTATTGCTGTGTCAGCGCATGCGCAGACTCAGGTTTCCTCAATTTTTATTTGAATCCTAACTTAATGTTTTAGTGCACTCCTCCAGCTGAACAGATCGCCCTCAATAGGGAGGACGGGTTCACCGATGGTTCCTGCTTCGCAGCTCCTGTTGATAACATTGTCAACTGCCAAGCAGGGTACACCTTCGTTCCGGCAATTCAGCTCTGTTATCTGCGTAATGCCTCACTCTGAGAAGAACTGAAATGAATAAGTAATGACAATCAGTCTATGTGCCTCTTTCCCTGGCTTTGATCTGCCCTGTTCTCTCTCTCTCTCTCTCTCTCTCTCTCTCTCTCTCTTTCTTTCTCTCTGTCTCTCTGTCTCTCTGTCTCTCTGTTTCTGTTTCTTGAGTTTAACGGAGCTATGAAATAGACTAAATTGAAGATGGCGTTTAAGCAGAGGTGTCCAAACTTTTAGAAATGGAGCGCGTGGCGCTTGGCGAAAAACATTTTTGAAATTCGAATGTAAATAAGCCTTTTCGGAAACAAAGCTTACATGAAAGCAGAAGTGACAGCAATGATGGTGACGAGGAGAACAAGGGTACGCATGTTAGTTGTGGGTTGTTCCATTTAGAATATCGTTTTATACCGATAAAGTTCAATATCTCATCATCAGCACAACGGGAAAATGTCTCAAAACAATTAGTTTTCCAGCCATGCCAGTGCGCTTTTGTGTATTTTGAAGTTTTATCGAACATAGGTCATCTAAGGGTAGTAACCGTTCGTACTTGTTCCGAAACTATTTTGATCGACACATACAAACATGTCATAAAGGTACTTACGTCACAGAAAATAACTATTTTTTAGTTGTTGTGCCGAACGGCACGGTTTCGTCTTTTTTCAGATGACCTATGTTTAAAAAAATAGAACTTTAAAGAGCACAAAAGTGCTAATCATTGTGATGGCAGGGATGATACCTTAACGGTTTGTAAGTTTTGTTGATGGTCAGTTTCATACCTTTCACGGTATAAAAGAATGTAGAACTAAACAACCCATCAACAACCTCATCGTCATCACCGCCACTTCTGCCTTCATGTAAGTATTCTTGCTTAAATACACCTTTTCGCATTTGTATTTGAACCACCCTTTTAAGCGGCTTTGCCAAGAGCTCCTTCCCTGAAGGTTTGTACACTACAGCTTAAGCGACTATTTGTACACGTAGAATAAAAAGTCAATCACATTCGTTTTCTTTTGCTCTCTCTCTCTCTCTCTCTCTCTCTCTCTCTGTCTCTTTCGCTCTCTTTTTTATCTGCGCTAACACACAGCTAGATCACAGGAATATTGCCTCTGTCTCTGTTTCTGCCTCTGTCTCTCTGTTTCTCTGTTTCTACCTAGGTTTTTGGCACCTAGTTGTAAAAGAATGGCCTCTTTTATTTTATTTTGCAATCACTCTCATTCTTTAAAAAATAACTAAATTTTTGACTAATTTTTCATTCTGTTTGTAGGATGATTAGAATGCCGTTTACGCAGAGGTGTCGAATCCTTGAGGGATGGCACTCCTTCCGCGGCGGGGAATGGTACGCTTTGCGCGGCTGGAAACAATTTTTTAGTCATAATATTTTTGTGCAAGTTGTTTTGCATTAGAAAAAAACTGACTCGGAAAGGCCATCTAATCCGGAGGCATCGAATCCTTGTGGAATGGCACTCCTTCCGCGGCGGGGAATGGTACGCTTTGCGCGGCTAAATACAATTTTTAGTCATAATATTTTTGTGCAAGTTGTTTTGCATTAGAAAAAAAAAACTTACTCGGAAAAGCCAGCGACTGCGCAGGCAACGGCCAGGATTGCAAAGAGGACGATGAGGACACGCATGTTGGTGATGGGTTGTTTAGTTTAAGGTCTCCTTATATATCTAGAATGATCAAAAACTAGATATCGGTGAAACGGCGAAAGCCTAAAAACGATTACCGTAACCTTTTCGCCGTTTTCATGAGACGTAGTCAGCAACAAAAGTCACGCATCACTGTGTAACCAGGAAGTTGTGATATTTCTACAGATTTATTCCGTTTTATAAACAGAAAAAGAATGATTGTGGTTTACAATGTAAACATCTATGGGTAAAAAGTGTTTAGAGGTCTGTAAGCAAGTGTGAAACGCAGTGCTCATCGTTTCCATAAAGAAAAACGTCTTATAAAGAAACTCAACCTAAACCTCTACAAGTAACAGTTAGAGTTGTCACTTGCATAAACGCAAGGACAAAACAAGTTCATTCATATTTACAAAAAAACATTCCCGAAAAGTCCATTTTAAGAAGCAAACTTTAACTAAAAGTTTATGGTGGTCTTAATTAAACCCTAAAGGCTGGCTATTATGGTCAAATGGGTGACATCCTGATTTCCTCACTTTGGATTTGTAACTTATATTTTTAGTTCAAACATCAAGAAATGACAGTAAAGGTACTTTAGCTGTTCTTTTGTTTATTTTTTTAGGGACAGCGGTTTCGATACAATTATTTTAGAAAGTTTGTTTGCTTTGGAGGTTGAGTGTAATTGCAAACGAAACTACTTCCTTGTTTTTTGTTTGTGATTTGTGCTGTTGTAGTTCCGTCTCGCTGACAGATTTTTCGGACAGTGTTTTTTTTTAGCATTTTTCGTTTTGTGGATAGCCAGTTTCGGACCTTTCTTGGTATAAAAGGAGATTGTTTACTGTACAACCCATCACCAACATGCGTCTCCTCATCGTTCTCTTCGCAATCCTGGCCGTTGCCTCCGGAATCGTCGGCTTTTCCGAGTAAGTTGATTTCTAAAGCAAAACAATCGCAAAAGCATTATGAACTTTTGTTTTAGCCGCGCAAAGCGTACCATTCCCCGTCGCGGAAGGAGTGCCCTCCCCGAAGGATTCGATGCCTCCGCAGTCGCTGGCCTTTCCGAGTAAATTTTTTTTCTAATGCAAAACAACACCAACAAAAGTATTATGACTAAAAAAAATTGTTTTCAGCCGCGCCAAGCGTACCATTCCCCGTCGCGGAAGGAGTGCCATCCCCGAAGGTTTCGATGCCTCCGCAGCCGCTGGCCTTTCCGAGTAAGTTTTTTTTTTCAAATGCAAAACAACTTGCACAAAAGTATTATGACTAAAAAATTGTTTTTTTAGCCGCGCCAAGCGTACCATTCCCCGTCGCGGATAGAGTTCCATCCCCCAAGGATTCGACACTTCTTCGTCAACGGCATTCCAATCATCCTGCAAGTAGAATAAAAATATAGTCCCAAATGTAGTTGTTTTTTTTTACAGAATGAGGGTGACTGCAAAATAAAGTAAAAGAAAGGCCTTTATGTTACAACTAGAATAAACTCTGTATTTCTCTCTCTCTTCTTACTGTTTATTTGTCTTTCCCCCTGTCTCTAAGTAACCGATTTTAATCTTATCTGATTCGATGCCGAGAACGAAAACAAACTGTAATCCCCGTGCAAAGCGCCATCTGCAAAACGGCGTTCGGGGGTTCGTGCCTTTTCACTTCGTTGACAGAAATGACAATCGGTCATAGACGCGTGTTTATCACGCCGAAAACGATGCAAACACAAAACTTGTGTAAAACTTCATTTTTTCGATGAAGGAATTCAAAAAACAAACAAAAATAAAGGCAAGGAATTTTTATTCAGTGTTCATAAAACTGACAAATTTCTTTCTTTATTGTTAGCATGTTTATCACAATTTGCTAATAACTATATTTTATCCTATTAAACGTCAAACTAAATAATGTGTTCCGCATAGTGAGACCGAGCAAACACCACTCAGTCCGAGAAGGAGACACCGGTTTTTGGACTTTATAAGGAAACCTTTTCCAATGTTGCCGAACCGACGGCTGAGGGGATGTGTTTTGATTCCGGGTACTTCCACTAATGGCTGGAATGAGTTAAGGCATTTTCCACAAGAACTCGCTACTTGAAAAATGGAATCGCCTAATGGAAAAGGTTTCTATTCACACCAAAAAACGAACGCCGTGTTGTGATTTTTGGCTTTGGTCACCTTGGCAGAAATCGTCGGCGCCAGATATATCAAGAAGGAAAAGCAAAATTAAACAACGACCCTTGAGCGGGATTCGTTTCGATAGACTTAAAAAAAGAAAACTTTCATGAAATTACCGAATAAAAATATTTGTTTTTAATTTAGTGATTATAGCCTAGATTTCATATCGGAAATACCTCTTTTACCGATGTTGGAGGAAAGTGAACTGGTTTGAGGAAAAATTCAAATTGAAATGCTGCCAACTCTGTGTACCTCCAAGCTCCATTTTCCACACTCTCCCTCCCCCGCCCCCCACTTTAGCCGTCTTTACAGTAAGTTATAGGGGCGTGTTTCAGAATTGCAGAAACATCTTTATTACAAGATATAATAACAAATTTTAAAAAAATTGCGAAGTTCTTATCCTATAAAGGGAAGGATCGTGTAAAAAAAATTTTCTGTTGTGATAAAAGCCTAGATCTTTTTTCTAGGATTTAAAAAAATACCTCTTTTATCCATTCTGGATTAAAATTAATATATTTCGGAGCACTTGAATTTTGGGGAAATGCCGTTTGAATTGCCGCCAACTCTGCGTCTCTTCATTTCCCACACTCTCTCACTCACTTAAGCTGGGTTTACTTGCGGCAAACGCGTAAAATTGCCAAGAAAAAGCACCTCTTTTACAGTACAAATGATATAAACGGGGTTTGTTTTCGAATCACGGAAACGACTCAAAAAACAAGATTATAAAAAATTGGTTGAGGAACAAAGAACAAAATCTAGTATTTCAAACGGTATTTTAAGCAAAACCTTCAGAATAGTAAACTTAAATATTCGCCAATTCCCGCTTTGAAGAAAAAGAAATTACCAGTGGAGGTAGTCCGATTTTCACAAATTCCGCTGGCGACAGTTCGAAAAATGTAACAGCCTTATTTTTTATTTTGAAACTCAACTTGTGAGGTAAATTATTTAATGGCAAACTTAAAAGTTCAAACTTTTCGTGAAATTATCTATCGCGGCAGATAGATTCGATGCGAACTCGGTGTTGTGTAGCAACGGGAGGGCGCCTCGGTCTAGACGCCTCCTGCACATTTGATCGTTTTCAGTTTCAAGCTCTTAGTTTCCTTAATTTTTAAACAAAGTTCTTAATGCAAAAAATAAATCAAAAAATAACACGCATTGATTCTTTTTTGTCACGACACAAATCAAAGGCTTAGTGTGCATTTTACCACTGATTGAGTGACATACTAGTGAAACGAAGGGAAGTTAATCTCAACATAAAAAAATTTATTAAAGAAAGAATTCAAAAATATTTTACACGAGACGAAGAACACTGAACGTGGCAAACTCTTCCGGGTTGCTTCTTTGTTCACCTTGACCATCCACGTGTTTGCACCTTAAAACTTCTTAAGAATAAGTCTAACACCACTTGCCACATTATCAAGGGAACCTGTCGCGATGCTCAAACACCACTTCCTGGTTTTATCTTCTGGCTCAAACTATACCTGTTTTGGAGCTAAGCGTATGAATGCTTGAAAGCTCAGCGAGAGAAAGAGAGAGATAGAGAGATAGATAGATAGAAGGAGAGAGAGAGAGAGAGAGAGAGAGAGAGAGGGAGAGGGAGAGAAAGAGAAAGAGAGAGAGAGAGAGAGAGAGAGAGAGAGAGAGAGAGAGAGAGAGAGAGAGGATATAGAGAGACAGAAAAACAGAGAGACAGAGAGACAGAGAGACAGAGAAACAAATAAACAGAGCGGCAGATAAACCGATGGGCCTGTAGACAAAGACACAAAGAGAAGAGAAGCCGATAGACAGAAATGAAGAGAAAAAGCGAGACACCAAGACACATAGACCTATACAGTGCCAGAATGACAGAAAGACGAAGAAATATAGAAACAAAGAGACAGATAGGCACAGAGAGAGAAAGAGAGAGAAAGAGAGAGAAAGAGAGAGAGAGAGAGAGAGAGAGAGAGAATAGGAGGGGGATACAGCGAGACAGAAAAAACATAGAGACAGAGAAACAGAGAAACAGAGAAAGAGACGGACAGAAATACAGAGACAACACAGAGAACAAACAGAGAAACATATAGACAGAAAGTCAGAGAGACAGATAATCTGAGAGAAAGAGAGACAAAGAAACAGAGATACACAAAGAGAGAGAAAAAATTCTTTTTTTTTTTCGAACCCCATCCCCCTCTTTATTCCAGATCTGATCAAATGACCAGGAGCCCATCTCGTCTAGACGGAAGCGCCCCCGCCACCCATCACCGAGTTCGCATCGAAAATGGAGCCTTCGGCTGATGCGTCTCTCCTTTTCCTGATGTCTGTAGGAGGTTTCCCTGCGCCAACTATGCCTTGCCGCTCTGCAGCGCAACTCTTAAGGAGTTTCGGTTTTCGGCGAGCGACACGTCCACCTCCACCCCCGGTCGCATAGGTAGGTACTGGCTACGGGCGGATCTCTTTATTCGCATAGTGATGGCGTCCTATCTGCCGGGCGCCGAGCACTACCCCCATGGCTACTACAATGAAGTCAAGCCTTTCTACGACACCAACACTGTCAGCGTCATCCAACAGCCATACTCCGTTCCTGTGATTCAGGTGGTTTTTACGGTTCAGAAGAAGTTTATCTTGAAGTTTTAGCCTCAACCGGTTTACAACCACCACCAGCCCTTTCCCTTCGACCCATGTATGCCAGCAAGCTTTTACTACTACCATCAGACGGCCAGTGCTTCAGCCCCGGCACAGCCAATCCATCCGATTCCCAACAACCCAACACAGGATGAGGTAACTTTTCAATTACCTTTTTGATCAAACCCGTAGAATTTCTACCTTTCCAATCCTTCTCACCTAAAAAAATAATTTCCCACTTTTTCCTGCACCTCCTTACATTATTGCAACATCATTCCAAAGTTTTCCTTAATATCCTAGCAAAAAAAGACTAGATAATAAAAAAGGATAAAGTAATTTTTTGGTATTTGATTTGGCACAGTGAATGAATGATCCTCAGCCGAAAGCAAAATCTGCGAGATTTGAACCGGTGACCTTGGCAACCGCAGATGCGGAAAAGCTCTATTGGGGTTGGAACAGAAAACACCTAAAAACAGCTGAAAAAATTGAACTATAATTTTTTTTAAATTTCCTTTTTTGGAAACGCTTTGAAAATGTTAATTTACCTGCGCCACGGTGTATAATAAAATATAGTTTTACAAAATAGCGTACTGGAAATTTTTTTAAAAAAATTTATAAAGTGTAAAAATCACTTTTTCGTAAAACTTTATTAAAGTTTTGTGAAATCGGCGTTTAACGTGAAAATTGCAGAAAGGCAAAAATTAGAACTTGAAATCTAGCTCTTTTTTCTCCCAAGTTTTATTTTTATTTTGCTCAGAAATTGCATCCATAAATTTTTTTATGTAAAACTAAACCTAATTTATCGTGCCTAACATTCCCCAGATTCTCACAATCAAAACAATTTCTTTGCTTATCAATTACAGTATCCAAGGTTAATTCGCGCATGAGAAAAGAGTTCACATAATTGAACCTGAATCGATTGATTGGCAATCAGAAAACCAGGGTTCCTAGGAGCCGTTTCGGTACAGCAGGAAAAACTGAATCGTGCTAAAAAGGAATCTTTCTTTTTTGGTTGAGCCCTAGAGAGTAAAAAAAGTTTAAAGTGTAAAAAATTATGAAATGATGCACTTTTTTTTAAAATTAAAAAATTTAACTCAAAGAAATCAAATCTTGGTATAAATTGAGTTTGAGACAATGGGGCTGGGATCGAACCTTATAATAAGGTGATTTTTTAGCACCAACCTGCCAAATGGGCCAGAAACTGAAGTTTCTTTGACGAGGCTACCAGGCCAAAATCTGCAATCCCTTTGGAAATTCTGAGAAAGAATTTTTTCAATTGAATTTTGAAAAACTGAAATAGCAATTAAAAATTTCACACTAATTTTAAAAATTGTTTTACACTATTTGAACGTTTTTTCTTTCTCCTTCACAACCTGGCGCAAAAATAATTCTGCTAGTTGTTGCGGTTCAAAGTCTTCTTTGTTAAACCGCTAATCGACAGCTACAGTAACTGCCTGATCGCCGTCCGTTTGATTTCAACCGTATCCCGTTCGCCGAAAAGTCGATGGCAGCCCTATAAATTAGGAGGCCGTTCGAACGGCGTTGCCAAGGTCATTGGGGGAATACTGTAAAACTATGTGATGCCCAGGGGTCGGCCGTTCGATTTCCCCCGTTCGACCCTGACCAAAGGAAATCGGCGAAACGGATAGCAAACGAAAGTCAAGGAAGTTCTTCTGGGAAATCAAGGTCCGCTTAAAAGATCTTTGGTGGTTATTTTTGGCTGGTTGGTTGTTCGGACCGGCATGGGTCGACCCCCTTATGAGACAAACATCGAAGGTTCAAATTCACCCATAGGCAAAAAATTTTGTTTTCTTTGTAAATAACCTTCTAATGTCTTAAAGTATTTTTATTGCCATTAAAAATACGTGGTTATAATGAGAACCAGAAAAATCACTTGGGGTGGATTCTAAAAACAAATTACTATTTAATCAATCACTTCTTGAATGGTATTTTTGAAACCTAAAATCGCTTTTTGCTTTTTCTGGCATCCACGCATTCTGCCTTTTATGTCGGCCTAGGACCGCTTTTGCATTTTATGGTAACCTCAGGCACCTTTCTGCTTTTTATGATAATCTTAGGCGGCGATCTTCTTTTCTGCCGCCCTCAGCCCGCTTTCTGCTTTTTATGGCGACCTCTGGCCGCTTTCTTCTTTTTCTGCTGATTTAAGGCCGCTTTTTGCTTATCTGATAACCTTAATTCGCTTTTTATTTTTCTGGCTACTTCGGACCCCTTAAGGCTATTTCTGGTGATCTCAGGTCGCTTTCTCCCTTTTATGGTAATTTTAGGCCTCTCTCTGGTTTTCTGAAAATTTCAGGCCACTTTCTGCATTTTTCTAGCAACATCAGGCAGTTTTCCGTTGTTTTTTGCAACCTCAGGCCGCATTCCGCTATTTATGGCGTTAGAATACTATAATTACTTTTTTTTAAAATTATTTTGACTGGAAAAACTTTTCGAAACACAAAAACACATCTGACATCGTTTAAACTTGAATTTCGGGAATGGAATTTTTATTTCATATTTTAAATATAATTGCATTTTAATTGAGAAAATAACATTTGAATTTACTATAATTTCAATAGGTTTGCTTGCAGCTTCGGGCAGAATCTGAAGACAACATCATCCGGCAGAAGAAACGGACTCCCAATGCAAAACGAGGCCGACCAACCAAGAATCCCGTCTGGACTTTGTTCCAACGGATTGATGAAAAGAGTGTTTTGTGCAACATGTGCGGACGGGTAGTTTTTGCATAAAAACCAAAGAAAATATGAATTTTAGGTGGTTAAGTCAGCCTGTGCCACGAATATGACGAAGCACATCGAACGCCACCATCAAGATGTAGACGACCTGCCAAGGGACATGTATCAACAGCCTCAGACGGTCTCTTTGACGTTAGTTTTTTAAGCTGGACAATAAAAATTTAGTGTTTTAGTAACAACACGGGTGAAGAATTCAACGGCTGGACAAATGATAGGAGGCCGGCAAAGAGGCATCGAAGGACCAAGCACCCAGTAAGTTCTCATTTATATTTTTCCAGCCAAAAATCCAAAACATCGGAGGTAAAAAACAAAAAAAAAACATTAAAAAGCTAGGATAAACCAAGTTTTTTTCAAAATTATTTTTCTGGCTGGAATTCAAAATTTGTCTATAAAAAGTCGATACTTTTTAAAAATATGTAATTCACTTTTTTTTCTATATTTGTTTACATTAAGTAAGGTAAAAAAGAAAAATATAGGTTATTTTGAAGTTGATTTTTCCCCTGCCCGGATGGTTTAAAAAAAAGCTTTACGTTTTTTTAAACGTAGCTTCTTTAAAGGGACAGTCAGGCGGCTTTTGCAACTGTGTCTCATATAAAAGAGAAAATTCAGTTGTACAAAAAACTCTTTGAGACCTTATGTCGCAAAGCCCTAGTTTTTGAGAAAATCGGCCTCGAAGTGGCCGATTTCGGGTTTCCATCTACAGAAAGTGTAGATGGCCCGGACGGTCAATGTGTCCTGCGTTTAGTGGCAGTCTAATTTGAATGAGAGAATGAGGGAAATGAGGAGGGCGCGAGACGATTTAGCATTTTTGATTATGCAAAATAACCGACCGTATCCAATGAAAAGGAAATGAAAAAGCCGCCTGACTGTCCCTTTAAATACCGCCAATTTTTTCAATTTTTTTCCGCGTGAACTTAAAAATGTGTTTTTATAAAAGGAGGAACCAAACCACTTACTCTTTTTATGAGTTTTCCAGTAGGTATGAGATCACACGACTACGAAAAAAGCGCCCTACAGACACCACAAAAGACAGAAAGGGGCCTGAGGTTACCAGGAAAAGCAGAAAGCGGCCTGTGTTTGCCAGAAAAGCGGAATGCAGCCTCAGGTCACAAGTAAAAACATAGAGGGGCCTGATGTTATCAGAAAAAGCCGAATGCGGCCTGAGGTTTTTAGGAAAAGCTGAAATCGGCATGATTTTGCCGGAAAAAAGCAGAATGCTGTCTGGGGTAACCTAAAAAATTCAGGAAGCGGCCTTAGGGGGTCTGACGGGAGTCTGAAAAACCGAAAGCGGCCTGTGGTTTCCAGAAAAAGCAGCAAGCGGCCTGATGTTTCCAGAAATGCGCTACGCAGCGTTTTTTTTTAAATTGGGTAAAACTCTAATTTTGACAGTTTTATCTGCCACCTTGGTTAGACAAATGAACTTTCTCTTCGTTAGCGTTATCTCCGTTCAATTTGGGTTTCTAAAAGAGCGTTCCGCCGGCGGTTTACGAGGGAAACCTGCTTTTTAAACCTTCGATGGACGCTCGCTTGGGATCAGCAAATGAAAAAAGACAAGCAAAGGCAAATGAAAAAAGACAAGCATTGATTTATTGTTTACCTACAAGTTCTCTTATTGAAATGATAACTTGAAAAACAAAAAAAGTTCTCTTTGGAGAGATTGGTTAGGGAGAATGATTTCTAGAAGAGTCTAATCTTTTAAAGTAGTCATTTTTAGGTATGGGAACTCTTCTGCCGAGCGGAAGACGGCACTGCCCGTTGTGTCATCTGCCAAGCGGTTGTCCGCTCTCCATGTAGCAGCAACTTTATGGGGCACTTGAACCGGCACCACATGGACCACTACCAAAGCATCTACCAACGTTGGGTAGAAAACCGATCTATGGACACAATCTAGTTGTATTTTATTTTTATGTTTTCAAGTTTGTACAATTAGTTCACTGGTTTGAATTAGTGCTTTTGTTTATATTTTACCTCTACGGTCTACCTCTGATGCCTTACCTCAACTGTAGCTCATTACGGAGATTTTTTTGAATTATGTGAATAAATGTTGTATGCAGTTGTGAACAGGAGAAACAATACATATAAAAAAGATAGCGACAGAGAGAGAGAGAGAGAGAGAGAGAGAGAGAGGGAGAGGGAGGGAGAGAAAAAGAGACAGAGACGTAGACAGTCCTCATATTCCGTTCAATTCAATACAATTGTCTTTTTTTTAAGAAATTTTTTTTAGCACAACAGTGATTCTCATTTTAAAAATGAGGCTGATGCTCCCTTCAAAGAGTAACGGCAGAGTTTAAAAATTTATAAAGATCATCCATGTTAGCGATGAATTCTTTGGTACGGCGTCTTCGTTTATTCCGAAAAAAGACAAAAACTGAAAACTGAAAAACGGAAAAACCCCAAAAACGAAAA
>JAJQXH010000046.1:1407500-1412500 GCA_022343465.1 Oscheius sp. G VE-2021 | reverse complement strand
AAGGTGCAAAAGCAATATGAAAGATCGAGAAGATGGATGTGAAAGATGAATAGGAAAAGAGTGTTAAGGAGAGGGAAGAAAAAGAAAGAAAGAGAGAGAAAGAGAGAGAGAGAGAGAGAGAGAAAGAGAGAGAGAGAGAAAGAAAGAAAGAAAGAAAGAAAGAAAGAAAGAAAGAAAGAACGGAAGAAAGAAAGACTGAGACTACACATCGAACGGTGTTCCACAAAATGTCCATTTCTGGGTCCTAATACCCTCTAAGACGGGATTTCCTTGATAAATGGACACTGAGACCCGGAAAATGAGTCAATTTCCCAAAATTCCTAAGAATTTGTGGAAACGGAACTACTATATTTGCATTTGGAGTAAAAAAAGAGGTTGAGTAATGCAGCGCGTGAAGAAGAGAAAGGAAAATAGAGAACGAGAGAACGAGAGAGAGAGAGAGAGAGAGAGAGAGAGAGAGAGAGAGAGAAGATACCGTTAACAAATGATTGAATTTCAAATGGAAATAGAAGGGCTGAAGTAAGTCAAGTGTCCGTGGGTGAACCACCGCGGTCGAACGTGGTTTTCCGCCTCGGACCCGGTGGGTTGTCGCGGGCGGTCAGCGGGGACGGGGCGGGCATTCCTGGCCGCTGTGCATTCCGCGCATTCCTCGCACTTACAGCGGGAGACCCAAAAACTGGCAGACGGAATGCGACCGGGACAAATAGTGCGCGGGGAGGAGAGACCCAGACCAAGGACAATGGCATACGTCTGTGCCGGAAATCTTCACGTGATCCGATGAGTATGCGACGACCGGTTCAATTCTAGGCATGCCAAAGGACGGCGATTGGGAGAGCTCAAGGCCTGATACCGTACTTGATAACAATTGCAAAAAAGGTTAATAAAACAGCCCCTTTTTAATGTTTATTTTAGAATTACAGTCCCCTTGCAAATTGTAAAAAATCAAAACGGGGTCCTGTGCGAGGAGTCTTGGACGCTGTCCGATTTGGTCCCGGAACGATAATTGATTAGAATATGTTCAAAACACATAAATTAAAACACAAAGTTTGAGTTCAGATTTTTTTCACAATAAGAAGTTTAAAACAAGTTGAATCGGTAATGCAGATATGAATGCAAGCTAAAACAATGATGAACTCAATTGAAAAATAGGCGTCGCTAATATTATTTTTCCAGCTTTTCACAAATGTAACTCGGACGGAGTATTACGTATGTTTTAAAGGGACCATCAGCCTGCTTTTCGAAATCTAGGCTAATCCTATGCTAATCAGCCCCCTTGTGAAAAAATCGTGCTTGGAGCGGGGTTGGAAAAATTATCTCAATTGAAACTTATCTCAACCGAATCAGCATACGGGTTATTCCAATTTTAAAAGGAAGCTGATGGTCCCCTTAAGTGTTTTACGCAATTTCCCGTCTAGTGCAATTTGACATACGCCAAGGCCTGAAAAGGTGGGAACTAGGGCTGGCGACAACTTTATACTTTTTTATTTTTTTCTCAAGTTTAGCTTTAAATAAACACACAAAATGTGATGCGAAAATAGAGAGAAGGCAAACTACGCTGAGGTAGGAAATGGTCCATCAGAATTTGATAATTCCGTGCCTCTAGGGAAAACTACTTTGAAACTTTAGAAATTAGAAATTTAGAAATTTCGAGACATCAAGTTGAATAAAAAATTGGGAGCTTCTCCTGTAATACTTAGTCAGGTCTTTAATAGCAATAAAAAAAATTTATGCGTGCCTTCGGATGCATTCCGTAGATTTGCGCTCGTATGGAATGTCGTGTGACGCGTTTCTTTAAGAATCTCAAAGGACACGATTCAACGTCGTTAAGAAGCTTCTTCGATGCAGTGAGAAGTTTAAAAAAGAAAGTATGGGAAATATAATGAGAGAGAGAGAGGTAGAGAGAGAGGGGGAGAGAGAGGGACACTGAGATAGAGAGAGAGAGAGAGAAAGCGAGAGAGCGCGAGAGATAGAAAATGTAGAATTATAGATCCCACAGTATCCCGGAAACGAAAAAGCGTGAAGTAGAAGTTAGCCAGCTGACGGCTCGCTTATAACAGATTGCGCCTAGTCCTGGGGGCGGTCGCCCTCGCTGTTTTCCGCTTCCTCAAATTCCACACATTCCACCCGCGATTTCCCGCCGATCGGCGCGGTCTATCAGCACCGACACTTTTTCACTTGAACGCGCCTGTTGCAAGAGAAACATTCCGATGGCGCTGGAAATAGATATTTAAGATACTCAGTGAAAGAAACGATCACCGCGTGACGGAGAGGTTTTTCGTGTCGAATTTCTGCAAGATTTTAACGGAATTAGATTGGGTGGGGTTACGGTAGAAGTAGCAAGTTGAAATGAGAAGGAGATATTTTCCGCGCTCGTAAAAGGAGAAGTAAATTTGGTTTTTCAAAATTTCATTACAATTGTTTCATTGAATAGATATGGTTTCCACGATTCTGAAACATACCCCTTTTATATGATTTAGACTGCAAAGGAGGCGCTTTTACACAGCCGAGTTTTGCAATTTCCGCACGAAAACATGGCTAGAGTGGGCGAGAGAGTTTGGGAAATGGAGAGACGCAGAGTTGGCGGCAATTCAAAAGCCAGTTTCCCCAAAATTTTCAAGCGGCCCAAAATCTGGCCAATTTGTCCCAAAATGGATAAATGAGGTATTTTTCGGAATCCTGAGAATCAGATCTACGCTTTTATTTCAAAATCAAAAAAAAAATTCCTACCAGTCGAACATCGAAGGGTCGATTCCGCTCCAACTAAATGTTTTTCAACTATTTAAATAGTAATTCAACTACCGTCTAAATGTTTTTCAACGATTTAACCCAATATTATATCACTTTACATTTACTTACAAAGCAATTCAAAAGTCTGTCCTCCGGCGGATCCGAACTCTCGATGTTTGTTTCGTACGGGCTCGCTCACCACTACACCACAGGCACTTGGTTAAAAACCGCAAAGTAACGCTATTTTTTTGAAAAAGAAAGTAATCGACTCTATTTCCTTACTTCACCAACTACCACCCCTATTTCGTTCGCATTTCCTATGCATTCCCAATGTGACACACACCGTCAGTCAAATCTGTTTATTGCAATCGGACCCGGCAGGAAGAAGGAGACAAGTTAGAATTCGGAGGGAACTATTTCCAAGTGGTCGAACTGCTCCATCAATAATTCTTCGATGAGGTAGTAGGCGATCTGCACGAAACCAGAGCCACTGTAAGTCATCAGACAGGCGATGTACATGGCGACGTTAAGCATCTTCGGGTGGAGAGGGAGAAAAACAAGGGTTCCTGAATTTGATCTTCCGGGTGAAAAAAAGGTTGAAAAAAGCATAGTAGTACAATAAAACGAGGAAAAATGTGGAGAAAAGTAGATTGAGCAGTCACCACAAAAAGGAAAAGAATCTATGTTTGCTTTTGGTCTAATTATCTAGGGATTCTCATGATGGTTCGAACAGTCTACGTGTCCTGCGTTTAGCGGTTTTCTAATCCGTCTTACTTCAATCAAATGACGGTAACAAAATGAAAATGAAGGTCCTCTTTAGAAAAAGAGTATTTTTAATTTAAATAGACGAAAAACGAAAAGTTCACAACAAAATGAACAGAGAAAAAGGGAGAATGGGCGTTTGTGTTGACAGAAAACCTCCAATGTGGTTGCAAAATCGGAAATTACTTTTTCAGTTTTCTAAGTAGAACTAAGTGAGTTTGCGCTGAATGTTACAAAGGGTCGGTAGTTCAAAACACGGGGGTGTCAACTTGACAAAAGTAGGAGATACAGAAAAAGAAAAAAAGGGGAAAGAGATATACAGAACGGGAAAGAGAAAAAGAGATAAAGATAATAAGATATAAGATAATAAGATAGATGATAATAAAGATGATAAAGATAAAGACTGAAGAGAAAGAGAGAGAGAGAGAGAGAGAGAGAGAGAGAGAGAGAGGGAGAGGAGGGAAGGAGGGAGAGGGTAAATGGAAGAGAGAGGAAGGGAGAGTAAATAAAAAAAACGGAGCTAAAGATGGATAGAGACAGAGAGATAAAGAGAGAGAGAGTGTGTCTGCGAGAGAGAAAAAGAGAAAGAGAAAGAAAGAGGGACTCCATTGCACATCTTTGATGATGGCTGCCGACTTTTATTCGGGCGCCCTTATGTTTTTGTCAAGGTTACCTGCACAAAATAGAAAAAGTTCACACGGAACAAATTTCTCCCAGACTATAAAAAGACCTGTTACCTTTTGCGATAAATATACATATGAGTAGGATTGAAAGTAAATTGCGCACCTTCACAAAAATTATACGCGTGAAAACATGTTAAAATAACTAATCTTTTCTTTTAAGTATTATTGTTACGTTGTAATGATCACTGCGGTCTCTAATGCCTAGAGAACTTATGTTGTAAATTCTGAAGTTAAATTTCAAGTTTTCTTAAGAAATCAGAGTTCAGCCAGGTCAGAAAAGAAAAAGTTTTCTAATCCGTAAGACAATAGTGCTCGAGAGCAAACGTCAGGAACCTGTCCTGATACTGTTTTTCTAACCGTCACCGAAAGTTACGATGGGTGGGAAGAGGAACTAAAAAAACGAAAAGGTCAAAAATATTCAGGTAACAGTTGCATATTGTATTTTTATATAATCATTATTTTAGTAGTTTTAACAGTTACACATTAGAGTGCGGTGGTGAAAAAGTGATGACGATCGGCTTGAGGTTTCCTTTGGTCACAGCTGGAGTTCGCGTGTCCGATCGATGCGCAACCGGTTCGGCTGACCCGGGACTTCCCGAACGAACGGGGATTCACAGTTTGAATTGGATTCGTGGAAAGAACTTGCAACTGTCTTGACGTCCAAAACACTCACACACACATTCACACACTCACACACACACACACACACACACACACACACCACAGTCACACAGTCACACAGTCACATACTCGTACACTGACACACAGACACATTCACATTCTCACACAATCACACGCTGACACGTTCACACACTCACACACTTTCAC
>JAJQXH010000046.1:1375000-1402500 GCA_022343465.1 Oscheius sp. G VE-2021 | reverse complement strand
AGCTTTTGTGGGTATCTCCGATGGTTTCGTAACAGTTGCTGGAGTAAGTGATGGAGTTTGAGGAGCCTTTGTCGGTTCTTCAGAAGGCTTCGGAGTCATTTCCGAAGGTTTTGTGGGGTTCCCCATGGGTTGAGGGCTTACTGTAGGCGTTCCAGTAGTTTTCATAGAAGATTCAGTGGGCTTCATAGTTGCTTCTGTTGGCTTCATAGTGATTTCAGTAGGGTTCACAGAAGGCTCTGTTGGTTTCATCGTTGTTTCAGTCGTCATCATCGTCTTTGGGGTTACAGGCATTGTCACGGTCACTTCAGTCGGCTTTGTTGGTGTCACCGGCGTTTCGGTTGGTCCTTTGGTAACTTCAGGGGTCCCTTTGGTAACATTCGGAGTTGTCATCCCCGAAGTCACTTTTGTGACATTTGGACTCGTTGGAGTCATCGTTGGTGGCGTTGGAGGAGTCTTGGTTGGCGGCGATGTCATCATAGTCATTTCGGGCGGATTTTCCATTTTCATCACCGGAGTTGAAAATCCGATCATCTTTTTGCCAATATCGAAAATTTGACAATATTCTCCTGAAACAATTTGAATTCGTCCGAATCTAGAAAACGGGCTTACTGTTAAATGGATTTCCAAGAATCCATTGAGGTCCATAGTTCATGGCGCCCATTCCGAACATTGACAAGTGGCATTTTCCATTTCCGGCCTTAAAGGGAAAGGACCTCGTAAAATTGATTTATCAAAGTATATTTATTATAGTTTCATTTAGAAGACATCGTTTCCATGATTCCGAAACATACCCCTTTTTATTATAATTTGGGTCTGCAAAAGGGGCGCGTTTACACGGCCATTATACGCGTTTGCCGCACGCAAACACGACCAGAGTGGGCGAGAGAGTGTGGGAAATGGGGAGACGCGAGATGGGGCAATTCAAATGACATTTCCCGAAAATTAAAGCGCTCCTAAATCGATTCATTTTGAGCCAAAATGGGTAAACGAGGTATTTTTCGGAATCCTGGGAATAAGATCGAGACTTTTATCACAACAACAGAAAAAATTATTTTTAGGCGGTCCGTTTAAATGGAAGTTAGACACACTCACACACACTCCCACACTCACGTACTCACACACTCACTTTCTGGCATGCTCACACTCACACACTCACATACGCATACACACTCATATACTCACCACTAAAAAACTCACCCACCCACACACCCACATATTCACACACTCACACACTCACATATTCACACAATCACACAAAAAAATACTTACAACCGATATGTAGTTCACTTCGTTTATGTAGTAAGTGTGGTTCCCTATTGTGAGAGCCAGTGGTCCAGGACTGGCATCGCAAGGAAGGTAATAAGTTTGATCCGGATCACTCCACTGAAAACTTTTAAATGTAACTTTACTTTTAAAAATAGAACTACCGTAGCTCCAGTTGTAACTGCAATTTCGGTTAGAATGTCATCTGGAATTCCGATAAAAGACGTGCCTGTGTCAGCAATCGCAGTGTAGTTCGCATCAACTATTGACACATTTCCGATTGTAATGCCGGTTAACTGAAAGTAAAACCACGTTTAAGTAATATGGTAGCCTTACCAAGAATTCAAAATACCCTGCCATGACTAATTGATGGTATTGGATGTCCATTCCACAGTTGTCCCTGTCGTAACCTCCGTAAGTAATGGATCCGCCGGGCGTATCGTTGCGGTTTATTCGAGTTTCCAGATAAACAGTGAACAGGGGTTTGGTGAGATCTGAGGTGAGAAAACAGTTTTTGGAATCGATAAATCCAACTTTTTTCAATGGCCGTGATAAACGGAGGGGTTGCGTTTGCAATGGCAATTGCGGGAAATGCTAGTCCAAAAATACCATCGGCGGGGTCCTGGAATACTGTCTCTGTCTATCTCGCTGTTCTTCTGTCTCTGTCTCTGTCTGTCTCTCTCTCTCTCTCTCTCTCTCTCTTTCCGTATGTCTTTCTTCTATCTCTCTCATTCTCTCTATCTCTCTCTCTGTTTCCCTATGTGAAAGCACTCTCTATCCTTCTCTATCTCTCTCTTTCTTTCTTTCTCTCTCTGCCTGTTTATCTCTCTACCCTCTCTCTCCCTATGTTTTTCTCTCTCTTTCTCTTTCACTCACTTTCCCTATGTCTTTCTCTCTCTATCTCTCTATCTCTCTCTCTCTTTCCCTCTCTCTCTCTCTCTCTCTCTCTTTCCCTATGTCGCTCTCTATCTGTCTCTCTCCCCTGCTCTCTATTCTCTCTCTCTTTCCCACTTACTCTCTCTCTCTATCTCTTTCTCTCTCTCTATCTCTCTATCTCTCTCTCTCTTTCCCTATCTGTCTCTCTCCCGTGCTCTCTATTCTCTCTCTCTTTCCCACTTACTTACTCTCTCTCTCTCTCTCTCTCTCTCTCTCTCTCTCTCTCTCTCTTCCCCTATGTCGCTCTCTATCTCTCACTCTCTCTTTCCCTATGCCTTTCTCTTTCTCTCGGTCTGTTTCTCTCTCTATCTGCTATTTCTCTCTCTTGCCCTATGTATTTCTCTCTCTTTTTCCCTATGTCTTTCTCTCTCTATCTCTCTATCTCTCTCTCTCTTTCCCTCTCTCTCTCTCTCTCTCTCTCTTTCCCTATGTCGCTCTCTATCTGTCTCTCTCCCCTGCTCTCTATTCTCTCTCTCTTTCCCACTTACTCTCTCTCTATCTCTTTCTCTCTCTCTATCTCTCTATCTCTCTCTCTTTCCCACTTACTCTCTCTCTCTATCTCTCTATCTCTCTCTCTCTCTCTTCCCCTATGTCGCTCTCTATCTCTCACTCTCTCTTTCCCTATGCCTTTCTCTTTCTCTCGGTCTGTTTCTCTCTCTATCTGCTATTTCTCTCTCTTGCCCTATGTCTTTCTCTCTCTTTTTCCCTATGTATTTCTCTATCTATCTCTCTACCTCTCTCTTTCCCTATCTGTCTCTCTCCCCTGCTCTCTATTCTCTCCCTCTCTTTCCCATTTACTCTCTCTCTCTCTCTCTCTCTCTCTCTCTCTCTCTCTCTCTTTCTCTCCCTCTCTACCTCAATCCAATCCCAACTCAAGTCTTCTGCTTCTCCAAAAACACATCCGGGAACCAAAATCTCCGTGTCGTTAATTGCCCCAAACTGAAAAGTCTCCCCTTTTTAAGTGTTATCTACCTACCCCAATAGTATCATTTGCCAAATGCCCGTTGGCAGATCCCGTACCATACTGAATACTCCACAATTTGCCATTTGGAACATAAGTTGAGGATTTGGTCGAATTATATCGATCTTTGTTGGCACAAATGGTTCTAAAATGAGCTCACTTCAAAAAACGAAAGTTAATCACCCGCATTTAACTGAAGGAACCCATAGATTCGAAGATCCTGTGTCTGGAACTACCTTAAACTGTTGAGGTGGGGTACCAATTGTTATATTAGTGAGGTATTCACTGTCTCCATAGTCGAGAATCTAAAAGTACCGTTTATAAGCAACTGAGTATTTTGGCTTACGGCTTGCCGACTACCGGGATTCTGCTGCATAATTTGGAGGCGTATTCGACTGCGAAGAAATCGTTGTAACCGTCCAGATTGAGTCATTCGGAACCGTCTTAACTTATAAAATTAAAGCAAATTTTTATCAGGGTTTCCTGGGACTGGGGTACATCTAAAAACGTGTTCCGGCCTGGTTCGGCCCAGATTTGCCTATTGTACTGAGAACGATATAATTACCTATGGTGCTCATTTATGTTTGCGACTGGACTATCCTTGCCGCGGTCGCCGATCACGTACGGGTTTGAAAATCTTGGCGCTACCATGTCGGACAGTCAAAAAGTCGATAAACCGATGGATTGGACGAACGCGTGAACACCGTGCATGTAGTTCGTCAAAATGTCAGTTATGCACACGTGAATTTCTCCTCAAATGCCAAAAAATGTCATTTCAGGTGCAGGTTTCTCCAAAACTGGGGGTGTATATACGCCGAAGTGTATATTTTCTTAAATAACTTTTTAAGCTTTTTAATTTGTGATAAAATCAAATATTGGTCTCTGACGGTATCTTTAAAAAACTAGAGAATTGCAAACGGCATGATTGATTTACTAGATTTTACTCAAGGACTTTGAAATTTTTAATTTTTTTTTTTTTCAAAATTTTATAAAATTTGTGGAACTAATTGTCCATAATTGTTTCGAACCCCTAAAAATACAAAGTCAGTTTCTATTTCTAAAAAATACTTTAAAAATCAACAATGTACGACAAAGGAAAAATAAATCTTTGAGCTGCAATTTGAAATCGAAACTCACCTTGACGGTTTCCACTCTAAGGTCTGGTAAAATACTTCGGCATACATGAGATCCAAGAAAATAAGTAGAGAGAATAGAAAAACCCGCATATTCCCGCATAACACCCGTACCTCCACTTTAAAAACGGGTGATAAATTTATGTCCAGATTTGGAAACACAATTCACAATCTGAAAATAACCCAGAATTTGGTAAACAAAACGGGGAAATTAAAAGTTACTGTAAACAGGGGAGTAAACAAATAGTCAACATAGATCATGGCTTTATGGTTTTTTTTTCAAAAGTATAAACCAAAAAAAAGTTTTGCGAATCAAAAATGAATATAATGGTAAATATACAAAGTTCTACAGATGCATAAGATGTTTTCTCTTTTAAAGGGTCGACCTGTGCGGGTTTAATTAAGTGGAAGCGATCTTGCATGATACAGCTTGCATTTCGGTTCTATACGCTTCGAATTAAGGACTCTTACCGTAGCCGGTAAATTTCACTTAGGCAACATCTTTTTGGTTAAATGGAATAGACAATCAAGTAGTACATGTCTTTTAAGTCGGGAATCTTGAAATTTTGAAAAAAGATCACCAAAAAATCAATAAATCAATGATTTTGGTGGGCACGTAAACTGAGGTAAGACGCGAATAAACTGCTGTATAAATTTTAGAACAATTTTCCAACTCTATAATATTGGAAAAAAAATCAAAAAAGGTTCCTCATGACACTTAAAGGCCTAATAGAAAATAAATTTGCTAAACGTTCCTTGTAAAACCCGTGAAAATGGTTTTCTGCTTTCTCAATCAAAAAGAATTTAAAAAATATTTCGATTTTAAAAACCTTTTTTAAACTCTTTACGAAAAATTATATTAAAGAACTTTAGTGATTAAACTTGGTTAAACAAAAGTTTTGCAAAATTTATGGTAAAAATTCACCTATTATTCATCGACTTAGTTTCACATAATTACAAATTGCTTTTGGTTAATTGATAGTACTTTAAGGTAACAGCCTTAAGCTCTTAAAATATATTAGTAGATTTATTTAAAACTAGATAATTCATAAATTTTTGATAACAATTTCATACCTAATATTTTAATCGTGCGTTACCATATAGGAAATTGGGTAAGAAAATTGGTAATCGGTGAAAAGTTTCCGGCTAGCACCTCCCACACTGATTTGTATTTCCCTTCTCCGTAAAACTCCTTCTATCAAAGTTTTTTTCAAAAACTACCGGAAAAAATCGAGATCTCTGAGAAAAAAGAACTTTTCGCAAAATGAGAAAGTTTTTTTTAGAAAGTGCTTTACAAATGTTGAAACTTCGCTAAGAATCCGTTCATTTTTTTAATGGCACCATTATCATTCTGGAAGTTCAAATTAGTTGAAAAACTTAAAAATAAAAGACGGAAAAGGTGATAAAATGGCATTTTTTAAAATGAAATAAAGATCTTAAATGAAAGCGTTTGCTAATTGGAAATTGGTAGAATCGAATTTTGGCATAAAACAGGTCAAAAACTGACAGATGAAACGGAGATAAGAGAGATTGAATCGACGTTTTCGAGTTTTGAAACCGAAAGGAAGGAGAGCGCGACGCAATAAATCAGAATGGTTCTGTTAATTGGCGCAACTGTTGTAAACGGGTTGTAAATGTACGGAAAATGTAGTTTTTGACCCTTTTTCTACTTGTTTTTTTCTGATTTTGGCTATGTTGGCGAGTTCACCCATTCGTGAACCGAAAAAAGTGTACGTGAGATATAGCGTGAGTGCGTGCACGGGAACTTCCTTTGTGGGCGTGTGTGGTCGTGTGAAACTGTGGTTGAGTGTGTGAATGTGAATGTATGTGTACGTATGTGTATAACTGTGTATGTGTGTATCTGAGTTCAAATGTGTGAAAAGCATGTGTGCATCATGTGTGCTTGCGCGTGAATGTGTACATATCAGTGTATTTTTGCGTGTGTACGTGAATGTGTGAATGAATATATTTGAATGTAAATATGTGTATGTGTGGCAAAGTGTGTTCGTGTGAAAGAGTGCGTATGTGTCTGCGTGTGCGCATATGCGCGCATGTGTACGTGAAAATGTGTATGTATGTGTGACCGTGTGTGCATGTAAACGTGAGTTCCCCAAATCGTTTAGTTTTCTCTCGCTATTTTGATCTTTTTCGATCAAATGCTCAAATTATGTGTCACAAGTCAAAAGCTGTTCGCGCCCTTTTATGTGCACCCGCGTATGATGCAAAACAGTTGCAAAAACAAATTTCAGTTGACACACGTAAGATGATTTGAATTATCTTAAGCTCATCATGTGTTCCGGCACACTTTAAAGATGTTGTGCCGTTTTGTGGGTTATTAAAATTTGGTTACGTTTTTGTGATTTGATCTTTGTCGTTCTCGCTCCCTTTCTCTTTCTCTTTCTTTCTCTCTCTCTCTCTCTCTCTCTCTCTCTCTTTCTTTCTTTTCTTTCTCTTTCTCCCTCTATCTTTTTATTTCTTGCTCGCTCATGCGATCTGTCTTTCCATACACACACGCACACACTCTTCCGTCGTTTCTGTATTTCTCTTTCTTTTTCGTTTCTGTATTTCCCTTTCTAGGCTGGTTCTACTTTTGACCACCCATTGAAACATAGTTTAATCACTGAAGATCAAATGAAGTCATTTATTCATCAACCGATGCCCTCGTGCTCTGAAACATTTTCAAATAGCCTTGATTGCATCACCTGCCATCCATTTCAATTCACCCGCCGTTACGCATAGTCTAGCTGCCTTTGAATAAAAAAGTATAAATTTCTTACTTTGTGCCAGACATCCCCATTTTACAAAATTTATTTTTCAATTTAGTAAAGTGGTATGTTCGTTGCATTTCGAATTTTCAGACTTATAGTTCAAATTTAAGTATGTTAATTCTATAAAGCAGCTGCGCTTAGTTCTGAAAATGTTCTAAAAAAAAGTTTCAAATTACAAATATCACCTTCCTTTCGTAAAATATAATTAAAGAAATGTTTTTTGTGTCAATTAAAGGGGAAGGACAGCGTGAAAAATTCTTTTTCGGATTTTGTGATAAAAGTTTACCTCAGGATTCTGAAAAAATGGATTCTGAAAAAAATGTCTTTTAGTCATTCTGGATCAAAAGAACCGATCCAGGAGCGCTTTAAATTTTGGAGAAATTGTAATTTGAGTTTCCGCCAACTCTGCGTCTCCCCATTTCCCACACACTCTCGCCCACCCTAGCCGTGTTTTCGTGCGGCAAGTGCAAGACTCGGCCGTGAAAACGCGCCCCTCTTGCAGTCCAAATCACACAAAAGAGTTTCGGAATCGTGAAAACGACATCTATTCAGCGAAACAATTGTAAAGAGAATTTGAAAAATCAACTTAACGAGGTTCTTCACCTTCAAGTTACCTGTAAAATCCTTGGTGGTCCTTTATATTTGCTAAAAACCTTCATTTCTTCATTTTCTCTTAATCTTTGTTCCTCCTCAGTGAATCTAGTTTGATCCTTCCTCCAACCCTACGTGAAATCCAGCTTGTTCCCTTTGACACCATCTGGCCGTTCTTTTTCCTCCAAAGATCGCTCTTTCCGGCGACCACTCAGTGTTCGTTCTCAAACATGAGTAATTAAAATTGTTCATTTCACACGTTCTCTTTCCCCCGCTGGGGGTTTGATGAACCTTCCCAAGTAGTTGATTAACGTTGATTTCGTTCCTTGTGCTTCACACAACCAAAAATACCAATCTGGGAGTATTCACGGATTCGTATATTCTCAGCTCAATGAACCAAGTTTATTTTAGGCGGAAGAGAATTGATTATACGGCTTTTCGACGTTTTAAAAAAAATTTAATTTTATAATTTAGTACGAAGTGAAAAAAACTATGTTTTTGCACGTAATTGCATGTTTACGAGTGCGAGAAGTTGATATGTTTGTCAGCCTGACCTCGTTAGCACGAAAATTGATTACAAGCATTCTGTCTGCATCTGAAGTAGCAGCTAGCTTTGTACGTTTGTTGTATGTTCCACACGTATACACAGACGTACACACACGCACACACGCGCACGCACACACACGCTTGTACACATACAAGACTATGCGGATTTTCACATCTGAAGTAGCAGCTTGTACACACTTAAACATATGCCCCACTTTTGAACACACATGATCACACACAGACACACACGTTTACACATACACACATACACACATACACCCACATTCACACATATACACTTTCACCCCCACACACGCATACATATACACACGTGCAAATCAACACGCATACACATTTTCACGTGCACAAATTTACACATATACACATATTCACATACACACACGCTCTCACGTTCGCGCTCGCACGCACAGGCTGACACACACACACACACATACACATACACCCGCGCGTGCATTGCACGTTTCCCTCTGAATACCAGATAAAAGACCATTTTGTTACCCAATCTCAATCTTTAGAAGTTAGCAGAAAATGGTCAATCTATTGCCAATTTATCTTTGAACCTTCTTTTCTGCCTATTCATTAAATTGCTATTTTGGTCTGAAGGTTCATTTTACCCTTTGATTTGCCAACAGAATCTCTCTTTTCCTATCTGCCTCTCCCTCCCTCTCTTGCTCAATGTGCAAATGTTTCCCTTTTTCCACTATACTTGACTTTCAGTTTTTGAATTTGAAAATATTGAAAGCTGGCTTTGTGCACCTTGACTTTTTCTTCAACCGTGAAATTTTAAAGACATTTTACTTTGAACTCTCAATAACAATTCTATTCTAGTCAAGCTTGTGATTCTTTCAATAAAAAACTCAAAACTTAAGTCCTTCGTCTTTCAATAGAAATAATGTGTAGTTGTACGGAGGAGGAAACCTAAATCCTATCAAATAAAATTAGTATCTTGGAATCAAAATAAAATTGTAGTTTTCTTTGAACCTTTTAGTCACCCTATTCATAAAAATGTTCTCAAGCCGAAAATTAAATTTTCAAGCTTTAAGTGTGATGACTTTGCTGGAAAGAACCAAGTTTTAATTAAACCACTACCTAACCCTGCATCTTTAGAGTAATGCTCTTTTCAAATTATGTTTTCGTTTTTTTTTTGGTTATTTGAACTTGTGGCGGCTCTTAATCGTACTCTGAGCTGGAATGCACCCACCGTGAGATTTCGAAAAGTTCTTCAAAAATTACCGAAATCCAGACGTTGCGATTATCATACGCAACGGAGTTTTTCGTACTTGGCTTTTTGGAATGGGGAAACTTTGGATTTGAAAATGCCAAAGAATTTTATGAAACAGTACTTTGGGCTTGCTCTGACTCACTGTTGAGTGAAGCTCGATTTGGAAAAATCACATTCAAAATCTCGATCTTTCTTTTTTTCTTTTTTTTTCTCTTTCTCTTGCTCTTTATATTTCTCTCTTTATTTTTCCTTTTCTGTAACTACATTTCTCTCTCTCTCTCTTTCACTCTCTCTCTCTCTCTCTCTCTCGTTGTGTACCATTTTGTTATCTGCTCTACTGAAGTACTCCTTCCTACGCGTAATAAATCAAGCTAATTGTCACTCACTGTACATCAAAATACATCTAATTCACTAATTCTTCCTTATCCCACGACTACAAATTTGCAACCCACTTCTACATTTTCTCTAATAAAATGTTTTCAAGATACTTCACAACAAGTACTTTGCGTGCACTCTGGCTAACTGTGAATCTAAGATTTGTCTGGGAAAAAACACTTACCATAATCTTTTTTGTGCGAATCCTCTCGACTGCAAAACTTTCTCTCATTTTCTGAACTTCTATGTTTGAAACTTTGCTTCCTTTCATTTTTCAAATGTTATAGCTACTGTATTTACCAATGTATTTATCTGTAACCGATTGCAAACTTGTTTCTTAATTCTTAGAACGCGAGTACCATGACTCAGCCTAAATTTTCGTCGTCGTCAACGACCACACTTAAGTCACAAACTGTTCTTAATCCCAGGATTTTAAGTTTGCAACCTCATTTTTGCTCTTCTCAAGTACTTCCTACGTGTATTTAATCAGCCTAAATGCAATTCACTGTCAGAGAACATATCTTAGTCACAAATGCTTCCTAATCCCACGACTCCAAATTTGCAACCCAGTTCTGTTAGACTAAGCTCTTTTTTGTCACTCCGCCCCTTGGCTTATTTCACTCTAGCAATGGATTCCAGCATGGAGGACCTCATCAGCATCAACAAGAAGATTGTGGTCGGAGAAATTCTCATCTTCAACTTTCTTGGGCTCTTTGGAAACATCAACTTGATATATGCAACTCTTCGTAAGAAAGATATGCGTTCAAAGCCAGGTAGGTAGTTCTAACGCTCTCTCTCTCTCTCTCTCTCTCTCTCTCTCTCTCTTTGCTTCTCTCTCTCTTTCTCTCTCTTTTTCTCTCTCTCTCTTTCTCTCTCTCTCTCTCTCTCTGCCTCTCTCTCCTTCTCTCTCTTTCTCTCTTTCTCTCTCTTTCTCTCTTTCTCTCTCTCTCTCTCTCTCTCTCTCTCTCTCAAGTCCCTCTTAGGTATGCTCCTCACCATAACAGCCATCTGCCACATAGTCTGCCTCCTCTCCGAACTTTTCAACGCCTATTTCTTGGCAACCAACACCACCATCATCCGAAGAAAGTGCATCTACTTCATGGTCCCTTACATGTTCGCCATCTCCGCCCAGGCAGTCTTAGCCCTAACTATGGCTTTAGACATTCTAGGTGCCGTGATTTTCCCTGCTAAGTAAGTTTCAATATTTTCATTTTTGATTTTTTTTTAAATTTCAGGTACATGAGGCAAAGTGTTGGAGTCTACGTTTTTGCCGCGTGTTTACCAGCCTTTATCTACGGAATTTTCATAATGGCAGGTGGTATTCTCTACACGGATGATGACGTCATTCCGTTCTGTAATCCTCCTTTGGGTGAGTTTGACTACACATCAAGTTCTTCGTCTGTTTGAACAAACTCGGGGATCTGGGAATTGAAGGATGAAATTGAAAACCAGATGAAGTTTAAGCTCTCAAATTGGTGAGAACTTTGGGTTTTCCTGAAACCAAAAGTACCATAGTTAGTAATTTCAATAACATTTGATCATGGTTAATAAGAAAGGTAGGGATGTGGTTGCAGCCCTCGGATGTTTACTCCTGGGTTATCGCGTGAGCACTCGGGTTTTATCCATGGGATTCCTCGGGCTGACACATTTTTTTTCAAAATTTAAGTGAAAATCAAGTTATATATGAAATCCAGCTCGCAGATGACATCCTCAGGCCGCTTACATAGCCGTTTACATCAGATGGCATCCTCAGGCCGCTTGTACGCAGATGAGCTGTTTTTTACCACAGAGTACCGTAGATGGCAGGCCGTTTTTACCGCACAAGGCCGCTTTTAACGCAGATGACCGCATATCGCAGCCTCAGGCCGCTTTCTGCCGTAGATGAGCGCAGATGACATCATCGGGCCGCTTTTAATCACAGATAACCGCATATGACATACTTAGGCCGCTTTTTGTCACAGGTGGCAGCCTCCTGGCCCTCTTCGTCACACGAACAAGCGCGATTTGGTGTGTTAATGCAACACCGTTTTCAGTTCTGATCCCAGAAATCTCCCGAGTCTGGTCCCTCTCAAACGTCGTGATCAACTCTGCTGTCGTTATCGTCTACATTCTAATCATCATTGTCGTCAAAGTTAGAGGTAACTAAATCTCTTCTTCAGAGAAGTGTAACTTTAGTAGGTCGCAATGGAGTAGCTCGAGAGCAACAAAAAGTCATCCGTCGGCTGCAAGTAGTAGCCCTGGTGTTTGTCTTCAGTTGGTACATCACAATGTTAGGAGTCGATATTGGAGCCCTTCTTCCACTTAAGATCAGGCCCTTTTGGCAAAGTAACATGGTAAATTTTAAGCAAAGATGTTTGAATATAAAAATTCAGGTCTTCTTTGCTTTGATCTGCTACACCCAGACTTTCTATGTTTGTCTTTGGAGATCAGTGGAGTACAGAAGGCTCTTCTGTGAACAGATGGGATGGCTTGGAATCCCTTGCAAGTGGCTGTCTCCAAAAGAAGAACACACGATTGATTCGAGAAACAGGACAATTGAAACCAGCCGTTTTCATGGGAATAACCATGTGGCTTGTGTTGCGCAATGACACATTTGCATTGAAAAAAAATGAAGTTTTAAATAATCAAGTCAATATTTCGGCTTGTTAGAGGGAGGGGAACAAAAATCTTGTTTTTTAAGCAAAAAAAAACAACAAGAAATTGTGATAAACGCCTAGATCTCATTCCCTGGTTTCCGAAAAATACCTCTTTCACCCATTTTGGAACAAAATGAGAATCAGAATCGTGAAAACTATATTTTTTAACTATAGTGAGCTGTTGTTCCTCATTTTCAGTTCTTGGTTCGGTTCCCCTGGTAGACTCAAGTTTTTGCAGAAAACTTGGGGTTTTCCTACCCATACTCGTAAAGTTGAATCATGTCGATAGTTTTAAAAATGGTGCAAAGGAGGCCGATAGTCCTTTCAACTGAAACATTCTTTAAAGGGGAAGGGCCGCGAAAATATAGTTTTTAGAATTTTGTGATCAAAGCTTGGATATTATTCCCAAGGTTCCAAAAAAACTTATTTACCCATTTTGGAGCAAAACGAATCGATTTATGAGCACTAGAAGTTTTGTGGAAATTGACATTTGAATACTCTGCGTTTCTCCATGTTCCACACTCTTTAGCCCACTCTAGCCGTGTTTCCATGCGGAAAACGCGTGTATTGGTCGTGTTACAGATAAGTCGAACGGTTCTCTTATAATTTTGCAGTCGAAATCATATAAAAGGGTAAGTTTCAGAGTCGTATAAACGACATCTATTCAATGAAACAATTTCAAAGAGACTTTGAAAAATCAATTTTACGAGGTACTTCTGTTGTAAACGCAAGAACATTGATAAATTTTGAACCTTGCTTTCATCCACAGACCGAAAGGCAGTTTGTTCAAGAATAAAGTTCTTCCGGGGTTCGTACCAACTGAGTTCTATTGGCAATTTACAACCTTTTCTAGTCCCCACTCAACTGTTCTCTAACCTTTCAACTGAATATGATTAATCCACTTGTCTGCCACCGTATTCTTTTAATCGAATTGCCTTGCCCCTTCTCCTTTCACTCAGCCACTGGAATCCAAAATGGATGGTTTCATTAGCATCAATAAGAAAATAGTTGTGGGAGAAATTATAGTCTTCAATTTCTTGGACTTTTTGGAAATATCAATTTGATCTACGCAACGCTTCGTAAGAAAGATATGCTATCTAAACTAGGTGAGGCACCTTTCTCTCTCTCTCTCTCTCTCTCTCTCTCTCTCTCTACCCCTCTCTCCCATTCTCTCTCTCTCTTTCTATCTCTCTCTCTCCCACTCTCTCTCTCTCTCTCTCTCTCTCTCTCTCTCTCTCTACTCCTCTCTCCCATTCTCTCTCTCTCTCTTTCTATCTCTCTCTCTCCCACTCTCTCTCTCTCTCTCTCTCTCTTTCTATCTCTCTCTCTCCCACTCTCTCTCTCTCTCTCTCTCTCTCTCTCTCTCTCTCTCTCTCTACTCCTCTCTCCCATTCTCTCTCTCTCTCTTTCTATCTCTCTCTCTCCCACTCTCTCTCTCTCTCTCTCTCTCTCTCTCTCTCTCTCTTTCTCTTTCCTTCTCTTAGTTCACTTCCAGGCATGCTCCTCACCATAACCGCCATCTGCCACATAGTCTGCCTCCTCTCCGAACTTTTCAATGCCTACTTCCTGGCCACTAACTCTCAAATCACCCGATGCAACTGCATCTACTTCTTGATTCCATACATGTTTGCCATCTCTGCCCAAGCTGTCTTAGCCCTAATCATGGCTTTAAACATCCTTGGGGCCGTCATTTTTCCAGCAAAGTAAGTGAATACACCTCAAAATTTATTATATTGGACCGTTAGGTACATGAAACAAAGCATTGGAGTCTACGTTTCTGTGGCGTGTTTACCGGCTTTTATCTACGGAATTTTCATAATGGCTGGTGGTATTCTCTACACCGATGAAGAAATCATTCCGTTTTGTAATCCTCCTTTGGGTGAGTCTGATTTTGCCATGTGTGTGTGTGTGTGTGTGTGTGTGTGTGTGTGTGTGCAGGTCTACCTTCTTCAGTTTTGATTCCCCAAATCTCCCGAGTCTGGTCCCTCTCAAACGTCGTGATCAACTCAGCTGTCGTTTTTGTCTACATCCTAATCATCATTGTCGTAAAATTCAAAGGTAAGTAACTTTTTTTCTTCAGAAAAGTGTAACTTCAGTAGGTCGCAATGGAGTAGCTCGAGAGCAACAAAAAGTCATCCGTCGGCTGCAAGTAGTAGCCCTGGTGTTTGTCTTCAGTTGGTACATCGCCATGTTAGGAGTCGATATTGGAGCCCTCCTTCCACTTAAGATCAGGCCGTTTTGGCAAAGTAACATGGTAATTTTAAAGTTAAGCTTGAATTTTTAATTAAAATTCAGGTCTTCTTCGCTTTGATCTGCTACACTCAAACGTTCTATGTTTGTCTTTGGAGATCAGTGGAGTACAGAAGGCTCTTCTGTGAACAGATGGGATGGCTTGGAATCCCTTGCAAGTGGCTGTCTCCAAAAGAAGAACACACGATTGATTCAAGAAACAGGACAATTGAAACAAGCCGTTTTCATGAGATTAACCATGTAGCTTGTGTTGCGCAATGACACATTTAAACAAAAATGAAGTTTTTAATAATAAAGTCAATAATTCTGCTTGAAAATATAATTGCTTATTTTGTGGCAAAAACCTAGATTTCATTCCTTGGATTCCGAAAAATACCTCTTTTACCAATGTTGGAGCAAAATGAACCGAATGCTCTTGAAGTTTTGGGTAAACTGCATGTTGAATTGCCGCCAACTCTGCGTTTTGGGAATAAACAGGCGGCTGTTGTGCCACAATAGGAAAATGGCTCAATAAAGATTTTGGAGAGAGAGTGAGTGACAGAAAGAGAACGAGAGAGAGAGAGAGAGAGAGAGAGAGAGAGAGAGAAACACAGAGAGAGAAACAAAGAGAGAGTGAAAGTTTTTAAATAACCAGAGAGAGAGAGAAACATAGAGAGAGTGAAAGAAAAAGATTGAGAGAGTAAGAGAGAAAGAATGAGAGAGAGAGAAGGATTGAGAGAGAGAGAGAGAGAGAGAGAGAGAACTGACATATTTATTTTAACTTTGCAGATAAGTCGAACGGTTCTCTAATGAATCGCATTCCATAAACTGTTTGGTTAGTTTTAAATGATCGTTTAAGCTGAGAAGCTTCTGGAAGACACCTTCTCTTTATGTAAAAATCGCATCCTTTCTCAGATTCGCAGACGATGGCAGCCAAGGCTGAAAATCAGATGCGTTTTAACAGTAAAATGAATATTTTACCTGACTCAAGAAAGAGGAAGGTCAAGATTAGGAAGAAATCGACGTGCATAGTGGGTGGTCGCGCACGGGTTTACGTGCAGTATGGGTGGTCACCTTGGATTTTTATAGCCGCGCAATCTTCAGTGGTCATACCTCAGGCAAAAAGAGAAAACAGGAAAAGGCAGGTTGTAATACTCTAATGAAACAATACCACTAGTGTTTGTGTGTACGCGTGGGAATGTGTGAATGTGTATGTGTGTATGTGAATACGTGTGTAGGTGTATACGTGTGTATGTATGTGTGTTTGTGTGTGAGACTTACTGTGTGCTTATCATCGTTCGTCACTTGTGACATTCAAAACAAAACGTGCAACTACGCCCTTCTGTTCATAGTATCACTTTTTACCCGATTGATCATTTGTGTGATCGAAACCAAACCCGTACGGCAAAGAAAAGATTGCAATACAGGATCAGAAAAACATACAGTTTCGTGCAGAAGATCAAATTGTTTAGTTTTCCGATCTTTCTCAGAATCCCTCTGAAAATATAGAAAAATGAAACAGCAGATCCAAAGAGACTCAATACAACTTTAAAATGACTTGAACAAAAACTTAACAAAAAAGGACCTTAATTACAACTACAATAGCTAATATTCATAGTTTGATGACAAAGTTATCAAACATACAACTCCTAAACTGGCACTAATTTTCTAAAAGAATTTATTGAGGAGAACATTTTAATATTTCGTAGAACAGAATTTTTATGTTTTTCAGTTGCCCACCTTCGTGTGATGAAAATCGACAAACATCTCAAAATAGTTGTTTTACGGTGCACTGGTCTTGGTCATGTTAAAAATTAACCTTATCAAAACTTTTCTCTGCACTTTGGATGAAGTATAAATATGATCTAAGTCAGTTATTTTGAAATGACTTCATGCACTTTTACTGTATTGGTTCTCCTTTCGTTAAGATCTCTCTCTCTCTCTCTCTCTCTCTCTCTCTCTCTCTCTCTGGCTCTCTCTCGCTCTCTCTTTCTTTCTTTCTCTCTCTCTCTCTCGCTTTCTCCCTCTGCTTCTATCCCCCTTTCTCTCTCTCTCTCTCACTCTCTTTTTTCTCTCCCCTCTCTCTCTTTTCTCTCTTTCTCTCTCTCTCTCTCTCACACACACACACACCCATACACACACACACACACACACACACACTTAGTTGACTTTCTACCTATTGTTTAGCACATCATTAGTAAAAAAGGTAAACAGTCTCGAAGTTTTTGATCAATGATCCCCTATTCTCAAGCAAGTTCAGACATGTTTTGTTTGTCCGCCCTTTTAACTTAATCTGCTTGGGTAATCTGAATTAAAAACATTTTCCCAGACTGGAACTTGATCAAGTTCAAAGATCTTGTTGACTTTGGCTTGTATAAAACCCCAGAAGACATTCCACTTTGCCATCATTTAGTTTTCCACATCGAGCTTCATGGAAGAACTTATCAACCTCAACAAGAAAATCTTCATCATAGAGATCCTTCTCTTCAATGTGTTGGGTGTATTTGGAAATGTTAACCTCATTTATGCTACCTTTAGGAAAAAGGAAATGCGAACCAAACCAGGTATTTTTTTCAATATCTGCCAAAAAAGGTATTCCAGGGTTACTTTTGGCCATCACAGCCGCTTTTCATATTATTTGCCTTCTATCTGAACTCATAAATGCTGCATTTGTTGCCATGGATCGTCCTATCATTCGAAGTGTATGTGAACGACTGATGATTCCGTACATGTTCTTCATCTGTGCTCAAGTTGGAATGACCCTCATGATGGCGTTAGATTTACTAGCAGCTGTCGCCTTTCCTGGGAAGTGAGTTTTTTTAACGGATCACAAAACTGTAAACTTAGATACATACGACTGGGAACCCGGTCTTACGTCTGTTGGGCTTGTGTCCCTCCTACTTTTTACGGTTTGGTTATTATGGGATGTGCCATAGTGTACACAAACGATGCGGTGATTCCTTATTGTAATCCTCCGCTTGGTAAGTAAGTTACACGGTAGGATGCGAAAAACAACCGCCGTGACTATGCCTAGGCCACCCAAGAGGATAGCCTTTAAATGAGTTTTTTGGCAACCAAAGACGTTGCTTTTGAATAGATCAACCAAAACGGTGACCAAAATATATTTCCACCAAAGACGATATCAAATGCCAAGACCAACCATTACGAAAACTCATACAATTAGCCTAGAACACTCAAGGCGATAACTAATGCCTAGACCACCCACTACGACAATCAATGGGACCTGTCTTGCATAATGGACTCAATGCACTAATAATGCATAGAAACCCGAAAATAAAATCTAAGGTTTTAGCTCAGATCATCTAAGACTGTTATGGGACCAATCGTTTACTACTTAAGAAGTTCACTAATTACTGAACCACCTTAGACGATAACCATTGATCTTAACCTGTCCCACTGCTGTAAATAATGGGCGTAACGTAGAGCACCCAAGACGATATCTCTAACGATAAAAAATGCTAAATAAATCTTAACTAGACCTCCCAAGACGATATTCCACCTAGACTACTTTATATCAAAACCTACGGAACAAGCTTCAACCACCCAATAGAATTGCTGCTGTCTAAACTACCCATAACGCTAACTGATGCCTAGAATATTCACTACGACAACTTTTCGAATCTGTCTGAACAACAAACGAAACACTGCATGACCACCCACGACGATAACTGAAAGAGAGCCTAAATCACTCACAGCAATAACGAATGCCTAGATACCTATGACGATAACCGGCAGGGTTAGCCTAGACAACCCATGACGATATCTAATACCGTGACATTTGAGTTCCTGGCTGTTCTGATGATTAAAACTACCCTCATCCCTTTGAAATTTCATTTTTGCAGCTCTCGTTCCATCAGTCTCCCGTCTATGGTCACTCTCAAACGTTATTATCAACACGGCCATCGTTGCCGTTTATGCCACACTTATTGTTATCGTGAAGATACGAGGTAAATTCTTTAATTCACTGACTTTTAATTGATCCTCCATTTTTCAGGGCGTACTTCCGTTGCCAGCGAGCAACGCCGGGTCATCCGTCGGCTGATCGTAGTAGCCGTGGTTTTCGTCTGCAGCTGGTACCTAACTATGCTTGGAGTGGACATTGCTAACCTTTTCCCAAAAGAAATTTGCATTTTCTGGCAAAGCAATATGGTTTTCCCTTCTAATAATTGAAAATTGAATGTTATCTTCAGGTTACCTTCGCCCTTATTTGCTACACTCAAACGTTCTACGTCTGCCTCTGGCGATCCGTCGAATACAGAAAAGTCTTTATTGAACAAATGAGCTGGTTGAAACTTGGCCGTAGGACTAAAAAAGGAGCCCAAACGTCGAAGGATAATAGAACTGGGAGATCAGTTGTAAAATCGATCAGTGCAGGCGTTGCGAAATAAAGGTATAACCTACGAACTTTGCAAAATATTTTTTTACTAAAAGAATCGATCATTTACTATATTTTCCTTAATAATAGTTCTTCAGTTTTTGCGTTCTCGTCGTGGGTGGTCCTCGCGGTAGTAATAGTCTTGGGAGGTCCAGGTGAGAGTAACATGTCATATTCTGACTTGTAGTCATTAGATATCGTCTTCGGTGGTCTTGGGTCAGACACAGTCTTGGGTGGTCCTCGATAGAGCCAGTTCGTATTGTCATGGGTGGTCCCTATTAAACTCCTTTGTCTAAATTCATTAGATTGGTTGGTTTTGGCTGAATTGACTCATTGGCTACAGCAGTAAGTGTCAAGACATTGTTTATCGGCTTGAATAAGTCAATGGGTTATCATCTTGGGTGGCCTTGGCACCACAAATAATCGTGGGTGGTCTACCAGCACATTGGTTATCGTCTTGGCTTGTCCAATTTCGATCAATTTGTCATCGCATTAATTTTTTTCTTTGATTTAATTCTTGTTTTAAAATCAGACTTCAAACTATCTTTGATCAGTTACCGAATCAAAAAAAATAGAATTTAATTGCTACAATTACCTACGCAAAATCGTAAATACCGGCACAATAGCGTCTAATTTATGTTCTGATAAGGAAGATTTACCGATATGTAAAATGATTTTTCTACCACCTGCCAACAATTTTCAAAAATTTCCATCAAATTTTGTAACAAGCTTTTCGCCAGAATTTTTATAAATGTTTTATTGAACAGAAATTATGTTTTTCAATGGCTATTCTCCATGTAAGAAAAGTCCAATAACATTTGTTTTAATGAAAAAAGAAACTTTAAAAAAAGTTGGGTTTTGTTTGGCGTATAAACATTATGCAAATCTGTTTTTTTGCATAAAATATCTGTATTTCACTGACAGCCGTTGAAAGAAAGTAAAAATGGGAAAGAGAAAGGCAGACAGACAGAGAAATAGAGAAACAAAGAGATACAGAGATAGAGAGTAGGAAATACAGAGAGAGAGAGAGAGAGAGAGAGAGAGAGAGAGAGAGAGAGAGAAAGCGAGAGTTGTTTTTGTTTTTCTTGGAATCGTTTTGGGTGGTCCACGGTAAGCCCTTTAGTCATCGCCCTGGGTGGTCCGAGTTGCAATGGACGCCTTGCCTGCAATCCGAAACAGTGCAATCATTTCTTTATGTACACCTGGGGCTAAATTTTTTTAAACAAAATGAATGTCCCTCTGAAAACAAAATTGGCTGAGCGCGCCTTTTCAAAACACAACTGTTGCAAAATTACTGTAAAATGCACTAGAAAAAGCAATTGCGAATGAAAAAAGGACTCTAATTGCCACTACAAAACCATTCATTCATGTTTTTCTGATAAAGTTGGTTGATCAAATTTGGAAACTCGTACTTATACTATTTTCTAAAGGATTTGCATTAGAACCTCATTAGAACATTAGAAAGTATGAGAAAAAAACTAAAACTAGTTATTTTCTAACCAGATGCACTGTAGTTGTTCATGTTATTGAACATTACAAAAGAAATTGATTGTTGTGTTCCATGGCCGAACTATTAAATGGACAGTTAGGTGGCTTTTTCATTTCCTTTTCGTTGGATACGGTCGGTTATTTTGCATAATCAAACATGCTAAATCGTCTCGCGCCCTCCTCATTTCCCTCATTCTCTCATTCAAATTAGACTGCCACTAAACGCAGGACAGATTGACCGTCGGCGCCATCTACACTTTCTGTAGATGGAAACCCGAAATCGGCCACTTCGAGGCCGATTTTCTCAAAAACTAGGGCTTTGCGACATAAGGTCCCAAAGAGTTTTTTGTACAACTGAATTTTCTCTTTCATATGAGACCAAGTTGCAAAAGCCGCCTGACTGTCCCTTTAAGCAATGCGTTTTTGCCTCTCTACTATATGCTCCTTTTTGCCTCTCTACTATAGTTGATCTCCCTTTTTCTCTATCCATCTCTTTTTTTTCTGCCTCTTTCACTTAATTTCTCTCTAGTTCAATTTTTGTTCCGCTTTTTAAACACCATCTGTAAACAGAACTATGATCCCCTCAACTTTTATTTAGCTTCGCTTATAATTTATTCTGCACGGGTATCTAAAAACATTCCCACAGTCTATGCCTTTACCTGGTTCAAAAATCTTGTTTTTGTGGCTATTTATAATCAGAAATTAGTCAACTTTGTCAAATATTATTTCTCTTTAGAATTAGCCTTATGGACCCCAACAAGAAAATTCTAATCATCGAGATCCTTCTCTTCAATGTGTTGGGTGTGTTTGGCAATGCAAATCTCATTTATGCGACCTTGAGAAAAAAGGAAATGCGAACCAAACCAGGTATAATATCCTTGATTATCGATCAAAAAGGTATTTCAGGTTTGCTTTTGGCTATCACAGCCGCTTTTCATATAGTTTGCCTTTTATCTGAACTCATAAACGCCGCATTTGCCGCCATAGACTGTCCAATTATTCGAAGTGTCTGTGGACGATTAATGATTCCATATATGTTCTTCATCTGTGCTCAAGTTGGAATGACCCTCATGATGGCTTTGGATCTGCTGGCGGCTGTCGCCTTTCCTGGAAAGTAGGTTTCTTTAAGGGATAAATAAAACTGAAAACTTAGATACATAAGACAGGGAACCCGGTCATACGTATGTTGGGCTTGTGTGTTGCCTACTCTATATGGCTTGGTTATTATGGGATGTGCTATTGCTTACACGGATGATTCGGTTATTCCTTATTGCAATCCTCCGCTTGGTAAGGAATTTATGCAAAGTTTGTTGTCAACATGTAAACGACAAAACCAGCCACCAATCACCCAATACGCAACGTACCACCCAAGACGATGTATACATCCTAGGAGACCAAAGATGACAAAAGAAGTTAATTTGGACCACCCAAGACGATAACTAATGGGATTGTCGTAGACCACCCATGACGATGTCCACTGCAAAGATCACCCACGACTAAAAATCCAGTGAATTGGCCTAGACCAACCATAGCGGTAACTAATGCCTAGGCCACCTAGACGATAACCAATTTAATAGGTATTGCCTAAGCTACTCAGAACATAGAATGCAGCCTAGAATTAATCGAAATACCGCACTAGGCGATAACTTGCACATGCCACCTTAAATTTAGACCGAAACCAATTAGCCTAGCCTGGACCACCCATCTACATATCACAGACCACCCAAGACGATTTCTGATACAAAACCACGCAAGACTATGTAAAATACCGGAAAGACCAAGGATGGGAGAACCTAACATGACACCAAATGAGCCTAGAGTGGACCACCCAAGACGATAGCCAGAATCAAGACCACCCACGACCACCCATAAACTTAGCGTTGACATAACCAAAGGATAACTAATATTTTGACCACAAAAGATGACAAAGAGATCTAAGATGGGCCACCCTAGAAGATTACTACTTCCAAGACCACCCACGGCGAGCGCTCTTATGTTAAACCTAGACCACCTAATACGATAACCTATGGGAACAGCCTATACCATCCAAGGGAATAGTTGCTGTCTGAACAACACAGAATTCTAACTAATACCTGGAAGACCCAAATACCACCCTAGACGATAATTGATGGGCCTGGTCTGGACCACCCAAGACTTAATGAGCTTATCGTTTACCATTCAAAGTGATAAGTAATGCATAGACCACCCACGACGGAAACCCAAAAACACCCTAGATCACTTTATAGCGCCAACCAATGTCCATAGCACTCTAGTGAGCCCCTACCCAGGACCACCCAAGACGATAACCAGTGAACCGCATAGACCACCAAATAATATATCCAATTCCGTGATATTTGAGGGCTAACAATTTCATTAAATAAAACTATCAATATCCTTTCGATATATCTCTTTTGCAGCCGTAGTGCCGTCAATCTCCCGTCTGTGGTCTCTCTCAAACGTAATTATCAACACTGCCATTGTTGCAGTTTATGCCACAGTCATAGTAATTGCCACAATCATAAAATTAAATTTCCTGATTTCAATGAGTATCAATTGCAATAATTTAGCAAAGTAAACAAAAACCAATTTTCAGGGCGAAAAACCGTTGCCAGTGAACAACGTCGAGTTATCCGTCGGCTGATCGTAGTAGCCGTGGTTTTTGTGTGCAGTTGGTACCTAACTATGCTTGGAGTGGACATTGCTAACCTTTTCCCAAAAGAAATTCGCATCTTCTGGCAAAGCAGTATGGTTTTTACTTTCTAATTATTGAAAATTGTTTCTTTCAGGTTACCTTCGCCCTTATTTGCTACACTCAAACCTTCTACGTCTGCCTCTGGCGATCGGTTGAATACAGAAAACTCTTTATTGAACAAATGAGCTGGTTGAAACTTGGCGTAGGACTAAAAAAGAAGCCCAAACGTCGAAGGATAACAAAAGTGGCATTTCCGTTGTGAAACCAATCAGAGCAGTTGCTGCTAAATGAAGCTACAAAATAAAACTTTACTAAAAAATAAACTGAAGGATCTTTTCTTTCTCTTTGTGCTGAAATGTTCTGTTTAACTATAACAACATTTCATCCAAAAGAAAAAACTATTTAAAATCAGAAAATGGCAGAAAATCGCTCTGAAAATTAACCTTGATTGCAAACCAGATTGAAAAACCAGTTGACCAAAGGTTTTTGAGAAAACTGACTGGTTCATTGTTTCCGGCAGACAATGACTCGATAAGAAAAAATTTGGGAATTTTCCCGGTTATGGGAACTTCTAAAAACCAAAGGTTCACTTTTCGTAAAACAAAAAGAAACAATAATAAAAAACTAATTAATAAACCCATCAAGAAATGTTGTAAAGTGCTTGTTTAAGTTGTTTAGAATGATGCTTTTAAAGTGGAAGGACCATGTAGAGTTAATTTCTCAAAGTCTCTTTACAATTCTCTCATTGAAATTTCCACAAAGGTCGTTTCTACAAATCTGAAACAAATCGATTTAATAGGAATTATACTGCAAAGGTTAAAAAAAACTTTGCTTTCTCGCGGTCCTTTCTCTTTAGGTTAAATTATTTGAATCCATATAGTTGCAATGTATTCAAATTCTCAGTTAAGTCACGTTTCTGTGATTTGTGCCCCGTTCATCTCTGTTCTATAAAGATATCCATCTGTTCGATCTCTCTATCGGTGCATTCAAGGACGAGATTATAAAGGTGCGACCTGAACTTGTGACTATTCTCTGAAAAGGATCGTATTCCGGAATGTTGTGCGTTATGATGTTCTCCTTCCTAGCTCAATTAGTAGTTTGTGGTAAGTTCCTCAAAACAAAAATTTAGATAAAAATGTATCATCGCTTTCATTTTGATTTAAAAGAAGCGCGAACATGTCATACATTTAATAATTAAATATCAATATGGGTTTTTAGTAAATATCAATAAACAAATCCTTAACATTATCGAATGCATTTTAGGTTCTCGTAAAATTACCTACCAACTATAGTGTAGTGGCCTTTCAATGCGCTCGTAATCTCTCACTCTCAGTTGATCTAAAATACGCTCAGTCAAAATACAAAATTTAGTTTAAGAAGTTTTCATTTTATCTTTTTATAAAGTAATTTAATGTAAAATTAGTGTGTGTGTGTGTGTGTGTGTGTGAGTGTGTGTGTGTGTGTGAGTGTGTTTGTGTGTATGTGTGTGTGTGTGTGAGTGTGTGTGTGTGTGTGTGTGTGAGTGTGTGTGTGAGTGTGTGTGTGTGTGTATGTGTGTGTGGGAATGTGAGTTTTGGTGTGTGGAAGTGTTAGGGCGAGTGTTGGAATGTGCGTGTGTGTGCCTGTGAGTGAATGAGTGAATGTGTGAATGTGTGTATGAGTGTGTGAGTATGTGAATGTATGAGTGTATGTTAGTGTGTGAATGTATGTGTGTACTTGTGAGTGTGCTTTGCATAAGATACTTTTCAGGGCCCACAAAAATTGCAAAAAGATCCCCAGATGACTTCTCCTGTAAAGCTGTCGGCTGCACTTCTCCCTACTCCTGCAGTTTCACCTCTTCCGATGCCCCCATCGAATATTGTGACATGGAAATGACTCTCAATCCCAGACCTTTTGTGATTCCGAAAGAATATGAAGAAGGGACTTGCAGGTCGTTTTCATCACTTCTGTTTTAATTTTTTTTAAACTTTTAGTTACACTTTAATCTGCCCTCCGATTGGCTCTGGCCGTGCTTTTATGTACTGGAAGAAAATCGGCGGATTTGGGCCGTGGTACACCACAGCAGCTCCCAATGGGCTGACGCTCACTTGCAATTCAGACAACATCTGGAGGGATGAGACTGGATTGGTAATCGATAATGTTGCCTGCGCTCGATAATGTGGATCGCTTAAAATATTTGTGAAAAAACCGTGTTTCTACATTTGCCATAATAAATCTTTTGTTCTTTTTAGTCACCCTCAAAATAGTCAAAAATTGTTGATTATTTGAACCAATCATTCCGAGCGTCGCACATAAATGATGGCATTGTTTAAAGTTCAGTTGGCCGATCACAACGTACGATCACTGAAACTGACACAAAGCGATAAAAATACCAACATTAGGTGGGCCAAAAAGTTATAAAAGGGATAATAGGGATCTCTTTTCAATTTGTATTCACCTATGGTGCTCATTATTGTAGGTGGCGGGACTCTCCTTGCCGCGGCCGCCGATCTCGTACGGGTGTGAAACGCGCGCCGCTACAATGTCAGACACCCAGAGCTTTCTGCGTCTTTTTAAGTGGGAACAATACAAATTCAAAATTAACGACCAACAATTATATACATAAATCGGTGGATTGGACCAAAGCGTAAACACCGTGCACATGCATAGTATGTTAAAATGCCGGTTATCCACATGTGTCCGTCTGAAATATCCAAAAACTGCTTTAGTTGCAGGTTTCTCCCAAACCAAGCATGTTTAAATATGTTTGGGTTTAAAAACCCCAAAACTGTTATATATTTTCTTGAACAACATTTTACTATTTTTATATTAAAATATGAGATAAAGTCAAAGAATTTCCCTGACGGTCCCTTCAATGAACAATATTTGTTTCAGCTTAACATTATAAAATGTTTTAGTATTTCGGTTTGACTACATTTTTAATAAAGAGCTTGAAAATTTATTCTCGAGAGTGTAAATGGGGTTGCGTCTTTTTTGGAGAAAATACAATCGGAAATGCAATACTTGGGAAATTCCAATTGTTAGGCAATAGTGGATGTGTTCTGTATGCGTACACTCAAACACGCCAGTATTGACTTTTTTTCTGTATTTTCTGAATTTTCAACTATGCCACCGGCAAAATAGCGCTTTTTTGTCAGATTTGGTAGAGTTGTGGGACTTGCATCTGTACGTTGTCGGCGGACGCGTAGAATGGTTTTATATTAGAATTTATTTTAAAATAACTATTTTTAAACATAAAAAAGGACTTATACTGCAAACCTGAAACGCGACTTTTTACATTTTCCGAATTCATCAGGCGGCGATTTCCCGGCCTATACAAAACCCTTGAAACTTAACTTTTTACACTTTTGAAACGTGGAAAAGATTGGCCAAGCAAAGATCTATTCGACGGTATTGTTTGAGCCATTGTTTTTAAGGAAATAGTTGAAAACATCATTAAAAGTGGATTTTTCAATTTTTATAAACCGATTTTCGGGTACTAAAATGTGGTGGACCTCCCGAATTTCCATTTCATATGAAAGTTGAAGTAATTTCGAACATTTTGAAAAAAGAAATCGTGCTTTCAATTGCGGTTCAATGACGGTATAATTTCAAAGATCCCATGTTCAGGAGACATCAGATTTTACTGGAAATCTCGTGAATGTACGGGGTGACTATATTTTTTTATTCATTTTATTAAATATAATAATGTTCTAATTATTTTAAACACTTAATCACGTAATTAAACACTTAACAATTAATCACTTAATGAATGATACAAGTAAAAAAACTTAAAAATTGGAAGAGAAGTTTTTTTTGCTCTTAAAATGACAAACCATAACGGCAGATCTAACAATTATTTAAGCCAGGTCTTAGTTGAGTGCTAAATTAGCATTATCTTTCCATTAGAATGTTCCTTGTTGTCAACAATTTGCACCTGGATTGAATCACGTAGGCTAATTGCGCCCGCCGCGAGAAATCGTCATATCGTCAGAGTGGTCACACAATTTGACTGGCTGTCTGGAATGAACCGGGAGAATCAAAAGACCAACGGCGGGGAATTGTCTGGAGCGGAACAGGCCGTCCTGGAAATGGAAATGGGTATATAAGGCGACATTTGTTTAACGGACAAGCACCTTCGCAGCGAAGAATCTACCGTCTTCAACATGTTTTGGCGACTGATGATCGTGGGACTTCTCGCTCATCAAGCAATCGCTTGTAATCCATCGAAAGGTAAGTTACATTGAATAAAATCTCACCCACA
>JAJQXH010000046.1:1325000-1372500 GCA_022343465.1 Oscheius sp. G VE-2021 | reverse complement strand
TTGGTAATTTGATTAGTAGAGTGAGAAAAAGAGAAAGAGAAAAAGAGAGAGAGAGAGAGCTAATTAACCAGATAACCAGAGAAGGAGAGAGAGAAAGAGAAAGAGAGATGGAGATAGGGAAAGAGAGAGAGAGCTAGAGAGAGAGAGAAAGAAAAAGATAGAGAGAAAGAGAGAAAGAGAGAGAGAGAAAGAGAAAGAGAGTGAGCTAGAGAGAGAGAAAGAAAGAGAGAGAGAGAGAGAGAGAGAGAGAGAGAGAGAGAAAGAGAAAGAGAAAGAGAAAGAGAAAGAGAGAGAGAGAGAGAGAGAGAGAGAGAGAGAGAAAGAAAAAGAGAAACAGAGAGAGAGAGAGAGAGAGAGAGAGAGAGAGAGAGAAAGAGAAAGAGAAAGAGAAAGAGAAAGAGAGAGAGAGAGAGAGAGAGAGAGAGAGACAGAGACAGAGAGAGAGAGAGAAAGAGAAAGTGAGAGAGAAAGAGAGAGAGAGAGAAAAAGAGAGATGGAAATAGGGAAAGAGAGAGAGAGAGAGAGAGAAAGGCAGAGAGAGAGAGAGAGAAAGACAGAGAGAGAGAGAGAGATATCAGCGATCAAAAACAGAACCTGAACTTATAATCAACTTATAATTTCCTTGTATGAATTAATTCCAAATGCGGCCTGCGGTGATAGGCAGGACATTAGTAGACTGACTGAACCCATTTGAGATCAACTAGATTTTCCACGAATTACATCAGATCCTGTTATTAGAACACCATTTTTCTAAGTAAACCCCTTAACCAGTATAGATTTAGTTTTGAAGGCGCATCCTCAGTAATTCTTCCTTGTTCAACTTTGCGATCCGCGAGTTCTGCGGGGATACAAAGCGTCGCGAAGGGTCACCCGCATGCACAGACGACCTAACCGACAAATCGCAAAAATATCCCCAGACTGTTTCTTTAAAGTATGACTACAGAAATATACTGTTTTTTTTCATAATTACCATTGTCAAATAAAAGTTACACCTGCTAGAATGGACCTTTAAGCGAGCGAACATTGTAACCTTTCCGGACATTGCCTTTACGCTAATTTGTTACGGGACCCATCGTTGTAATTTCTATTTTCAGATTAGATTTCTTTTCGATTTTCACATTTTTGTATTTAAATAATAATAATAATACCATTTGTTTGCTCAAATTGTTCTTTTGAACAAATCCAATTTATGATAAGTCTTTTGTATCGATTTTCCTAAATATTTTTTGTGAATAAGTGTTACGTCAACATTATCACAATGTAATTGTAATTAACACATTTTGTTACAAAAAAGGCTTTTAAATTTTTTTGGCTCATGAAAAAACCGTATTTTTTCGCTAATGAGAAAATTTCAGAAATGAATTGCCAAGAAGGACAAGACTACCTCGATTCAACAAAATTTAAGGTAATTTTCTTTTCTTTCTAATCTAAAAATATTTTTTAGATTGTCTTAGCTGCCCAAGTTTCAGTGAGCCTTGGAGCAATTGTGACAAATTTTCGGTTTTTGCGAGGAGACTTCAAGAAAATTTATTTTCACCAAAATGCGAAAGTAAGTTTTAAATTTTTTAAAATTCTATTTTTCAGATTATCATCGCCGTTTCACTCTATTTCAATGTTTTGCATAGTATAATGGTTGCATTACTACAAGTGAGAATGTCGAGAAATTTATGCATTTTTGATTTCAGGGAACCCATTTGTATCTTTTTTTGTTCTCAGACTCAGGATGTGATGTTTTTGTTCCAACGCCGTATTGCGTAGTAATGAGAGGGATTCTGACTGTTCCTATGCTCGGATTTGTACCTGTAAATGTGGCTATGGTAGCTGAACGAATGGTTGCAACCCTTCAATCAGCAAAATATGAGAAAAGCAGTGGAAAACTTGGCTACACTTTGGCGATTTCGGCGGTGAGTGCAACTAATTTGTTTTGCAAACTAACTTTAAAAAATTTCAATTGTCGTGAAAATTTCAACCGTTTTTTTTGAATAAGTGCATTTATTGTAGAGTTTTTGTTTGTGGAAAGTTTTTTAAAAGTCTTTTTTAAAGGGACCATCAGCCTCCTTTTCGAAATGAGAATGATTCATATGCTAATTGACTCTTTTCAATTAAAATATTTTTTTCCAACACCGCTCCAAGCAACGTTTTTACACAAATGGGATGATTAGCATAAGATTAGCCTTGCTTTTGAAAAGGAGGCTGATGGTCCCTTTAAATGTTCCTTCATGGCGTAAAATCGATCAATGAAAACAAAGTTTTAACTTTAAAAAAATTAATGTTTTGAACAAGTCACAAAAATAATCTTGACCTGAAAAAATCTCATAACACATCATAAGTCCATGTAATGATTCATTCATTCCACGAAAGATTGGCGAAGAGTGTACTATACTTAATCACATTGGTAGTTTCTGATATGGTTGGTTTCTAATCACGAGGGCATGAACTTTTTCCATAAGGGTGGCCAAATGAAGCAAGCTTTACAGGAAAAATACCCCACAGGAAAACTTTAAAGGGGACCGTCATTGACCACTTTTGAGTTTAAATCACATTAAAAAACTTTAAAAAGTTTTGAAATTATATAACAATTCGGGGATTTCTTCGGGTATTTTGGAGTCAACTGCATGAAAAGACATTTTGTGGCCATTCCAGGCAGTGGGCATCTGTGGATAACCGGCATTTTAACAATCAACGTGCACGGTGTTTACGCGTCCGTCAAATCCATCTTTTTATCTTTTTCGGCTTTTCTAGTCGTCTTGATCAAATTTTCAATTTTCCCGCCTGAAAGACGCAGATTACGCTGGAATGGTAGCACCCCGATTTTCACACCCGTACGTGATCGGCGACCAAAGCAAAAGTAGTACCAGGGTGGCACTAATGAGCACATTAGTAAATACAATCCGCAAAGAGGTCCATGACGGTTCCTTTAAGTTAAACGACCATTTTGGAAATAAATAATAAACGCGAAAAACTCCGATTATATAAATCAAAAGCGAGAGCAAAAACCTGAAACATACAATTTAACATTTGCTTCAGATCATCGCTGGAATTCTGAGTGTTTACCTAAGCCAGAAAAACACTCCCTTCTACGGCCAGTCGTCCTACTGTGCAGCTGCAAACAAGTACACCGCCGACAGTATAACCTTCTGGAGTTACCTAATGACAGTAATTGAATTCTGTGCAATTGGCACCTTCCTTATTTTCTGGGTTATTAACCTACAACTCAATAAAAGGTACAAAACAATCTTTACTGCTTATACTTATCTGAAAATTGTTTAGACGGGTCTACGATGTGAAACATGCATACCAAGTGAGGGAAAACTTGGCTGCTTTGACCGTTCTTCTACCATGGATGTTATTTCATTTTGTAATGTTTACCGTATTTTATGGTTTAACTGCGTTGGTTCCTTTTGTGGGAAGCTGGACGGAGCATGTCATGGACACAAGAGCTGTTTACGCTATGGTTTATGTGAGTAAGATCTTTTTAAAAGTTAAAATTAAAACTGTCCACGATGTGGTACGAGTGTCATGCTTGCTCGCAGTGGGCGATACCAAAATGCATGAAAATTGAAAATTACTCTTCAACGTTTAGTTTTCAAAATTTTATATGAAGTTTTAGATCGTACCAATCTACTGCCTTCTATCTCCATTTTTGCTGTCTTGGGTGGTTTGGAAGCAGGAACAAAACAGAAGAGAACATCTGAAGAAGTTGTCAGGCACTCCGGCTACGATAGCAGATTACGAGAATTTTTATAAACAACAGTGGTAATAAATCTCAATTTCTCTCTTGCTCTGCCCCTCACTTTCTCTCTGTGTGTGTATCAGTGTGAGTGTGTGTGGGTGTATGTATTCGTATGTGTATATGTGTAAGTGTGAATATGGCATGTGCGCGCTTGTGAGAATGCGAGTGTTTGCCAATTTGCGTGTGTGAGTGTGTGAATGTGTTTGACTACATATGTGAGTTTGCATGTGTGTACATGTGTGAGTGTGTGCTTGTGTGCAGGTGTGAGTGTGTTTGTATTTATGTGTATGTGTTTGTGACTACATTTGTGGATTTCTAAGAGTGGGTGTGAGCGTGGGAGTGTGACGGAAAATGTGAATGCGAGCGCAAGTATGAGTGTGTATCTATGTATGTATGTGTGTATGTGTATGTTAGTATGTTTGTATTTGAGAGCGCGTGGTTGTATGAGTGTGTGAAAATGTGTTTGTGTTTGCGTGTGTGAGTTTGTGCGTGTTTTGTGTGTTTGTGTGTATTTGTGTATTTGTATACCTGAGTGTGTGTATTTATGCGTGTGTGAGTGTGTCCGCGTGTGACCGTTTGAGTGTGTGCATCATGTGTATCTTTGCGCCTGCAAATGTGCACGTGTCAAGGTGCTTTTAAATCTTTTATGTGTAAGGAACACTAAAAACCCTGCAAACATTTATGTATGTTCCGCCGTCATTCCACAAAATCTTTCAATCTAGTTTTTTTTGTTGTTGAAAAGAAGGCGTAGGTAGCAATTAATCTCTTTGTGCATTTGATCTAAAATTCTACCATTTGGAGGAGATTTCCGGAGTTTATTTTTCCCGCTCCGTATTCATTTTCATAGGTTCATAGGAATCCTTTGGAATCCTCTTAGAAAAAGTGTTTTCTAAATGTAATGTTAGTTCTTTCTTTAAATAAAATTCATTGTTTTGTAGAAAAAACTTTTTACTTATTTGCTTATTTAAATTATCCTAGGAAAATGTTCTAGAAATTAATTAAAAGTTTGAGTTTTTATCGCTTTGCTTTGAGATGAAAAAAATGAATTGCCAAGAAGGACAAGATTATATCGATTCAACCAAATTTAAGGTAAACTTTATTGATGTTCTTAATAAATCTTATTTCAGATCGTTTTAGCTGCGCATGTTTTAGAAAACATAGGGGCAATTTGGACCAATGTTCCTTTTTTACGAGGACACTTCAAGAAAATTTATTTTCAACAAAATGCAAAAGTGAAACTTCTCGTTTTTAACGTTTTGTTTTGATTTCAGATAATCATCGCAGTTTCAATCATTTTCAATATTTTGCATAGTATAAGTGGCACTTTGTTACAGGTAAAAATTTCTAAAATGATTTAGATGTTCCATTTCAGGGAACCCATCTCTATCTATTCGTGTTCTCAGAATCGGGATGTGATGTCTTTGTTCCCACGCCATTTTGCGTAGTTATGATTGGAATATTGACAGTTCCAATGATTGGATTTGTACCTGTAAATGTGGCAATTGTAGCTGAAAGAATTGTGGCAACTTTGCCACCAGCGAAAAATGAGAGGAGGAGTGGGAGACTTGGCTACACTTTGGCACTATCTGCGGTGTGTGAAATCTTTTATTCTCAACTTGCTTTTGAATAATTCTCATGCCTGTCTCATTCTCTCTTTATTTCTCGCTCTCCTTCTATTTTTATTTCTCTCTCTTATCTTTATAAAACTTAAAAGTTTTATATAGCTTAAATGCTCCCCGAACTCTGCATACAATTAGTTTTTATATTTTTCTCAATAAAATTACATTTTTAAAACACAAAGTGGAAGAAAATATATAACTCTCTAATTTTGTCTTTGAAGCGATTGTTCACTGTTGAGCAAGTCCTCAGAAAGGGTCGGCTTGGGTTTTGTGTACTTCAAACACACTAGAAGTTTTATAGACATATATAAAACGTTTTCGGTGATTTGAAAAAAAAAATCAAATTTTGACGTAGCGCGGCGCGTTTGTTACTGTAATGTCGTGGCACATCGATCTTTCCCGGGCATCAGGGTATCTTTTGATTGAAAATTGCATTTCGAGCAATATTATAAACTGCGTGAACAATGATTTCACCCTCATAAATGCATATTGATCCCTAATTATTCACTTGTAGAGAATTGAAACCTTAACAAAACACCAACTTTAAAATCCCAAATTTTAAAATCAAGACATCTTTTGCTGTGCTTTTTTTTCTTTTCTAAGGATATCAGCAGTTTCTGAATGTTGTGATTTTAAAGTTTAATTTTGTTCATCTCTAAATTATTTCAAAAATCCAGGAAATATGCTTTTCTATTTTAATAAAAAAATTTTAAAATTAAAATCTGAAACAAAAACTCACCAAAACTTGTCTGTTTTCTTTAAAAAGTATTTAAAACTGGAAGTGTTTACAAATTTGCTTGAAATGCAATTTGAAATCAATTAAAACGGTCTGCATGCGCTAGTACCGGGCTGGCCAGCGTCTTTCCATCGGTTAAAAAACAATGATTTGTTTCTCTCAAACTATGCGTGTCATTTTGATTGGAAGTGCCATTAATGATACTAGTACATGTTATGTTTTAAGATTTTCTCCACGTGTTTATGTGTCTATCTAAGTCTGAAAAACACACCCTTCTACGGCGAATCGTCCTATTGTGCCGCTGCCAACGAATACACCGCTGATAGCATTACCTTCTGGAGTTACTTAATGACAGTTATTGAATTATGTGCAATTGGTATTTTTGTTATTTTCTGGATTGTCAACATTCAACTCAATAAACGGTATTTTCTAAAAAAAAAGATTTTATTAGAAAATCATGTTTAGACGGGTCTATGACGTGAAACACGCCTACCAGGTTAGGGAAAACTTGGCTGCTCTGACCGTTTTTCTGCCGTGGATGATATTTCATTTTTTGATGTTTTCCGTGTTTTATACGGCTAATGCTTGAGTTCCAATTGTAGAAAACTGGAATGACAGCGTTATGGACATTAGGACTGCTTATGCTGTTCTTTATGTGGGTCACACACATACATACACATACACACACTCACACACACACGTCTGTGATGTACAACGTTTCATTTCAGATCGTACCAATATACAGCCTACTGTCACCATTTCTTCTTTCATATGTCGTTTGGAAGCAAGAACAAAACAGAAGGAACCAACTAATGAAGCTATCAGCAACAACGAACACAATTATCGATTACGAGAAATTTTATAAACAACAGTGGTAAACAATTGAGAAAACAGATGAATACAAAGAACAATTGTACGCCTCGAAAAAGGTCTTCTAAACTAGATTGCGTCTGTCACCAAAAAATATTCGAAATTGGCAATCAACCCAGCATGATGAAAATTGATGATTTTAGTTTGTCCCAATCACGGGCGGCCAAAACGCGGTTTCCGTAAGGTGTGCAAAGCCGCCCGATATCACTTGAAACTACAAAACCCGGTATGAATTCACTAGAATACGCAGAAAGTTGCCTCTGGTCACCCAAATCTTCAAAAAGCGGCCTCAGACCAGCAGAAGAAGCAGAAAGCTGCTGCCCTGAATACGCAAATTGTTACATAAAAAATCAAACGCATAAAAGGATTAGGACGACATACTGTAAAACCCCAAATTTAAATTTAAATCTTTAAAAACTTTATTAGCTTATTGTTGATAACAATCGTTCTAAACATGCAAAAGATCCTATGTTTAGTAGAATTGTTGTTGTTCTCTATAACCTATGAAGTCGGATTGGTAATTAAAAACTACTCCAGTTTGGTGCAATAGTTTTTTCAGAGAAATTGCTCTCCAACAAATGTAATGATTTTTTTTTCTCTTTTTTGGGCCCCACGCTGACCAGACAAACCTCCAAAGGTTTGAATTAGCTCCATTACAAATGGCATGAGTCATGCGGTGCTACTACCTACATCGAACGACTGTATTTGGCGCCAGTGGCTGGCCAACCATTTATTAAGCACATGAATGTCTCTTTCAACCTTCAATCCAGTTTTTCTATGTGTAGACAGTGGGTTTCCTCGCAGATTTGCAGCAAAACCGCCGTATATAATTTCCATTTTTCGTGTCTGTTTATTGTGCTTGTTGTTATTTATTCATAAAAGATTTTAATTTAATCGCAATCAAACCAAATAATTTTTTAGCTCTTACCTTACAGATTTTCAAAATTTGCCATTAGAAATGGCGAATATCACAACTGAGTGTAATGAAGGCCAAGAATATCTCGATTCAATAAAATTTAAGGTGAATTTTAATTTGTTTATCTTTTTAACGAGTTTTTCCAGATCGTGCTAGCTGTACAAGTTTTAGTGAACATAGTTGCGATTTGGACAAATTTTCGTTTTCTTCGAGGAGACTTCAAAAAAATTTATTTTCACATTAATGCGAAAGTAATTTTTGTTTCTTTCTGTTCTGTCCATTATCTTTCTCATTTTCAGATTATAATTGCTCTTTCCCTCATTTTCAACATTCTGCACAGTGTAACTAGTGCTTCGTTACAGGTGAACTTTCCTCGAATTTTATGATTTCGTTGTTTCAGGGAACTCATTTATATCTCTTTCTATTTTCCAAATCAGGGTGCGACGTTTTAGTTCCAACGCCGTTTTGCGTAACAACGATTGGAATTTTGACTGTTCCAATGATTGGATTTGTACCTGTGAATGTTGCTATTGTGGCTGAGAGAATTGTATCAGCGGTGCAACCTGCGAAAAGTGAAAGGAGGAGTGGAAAACTTGGCTTTATTCTTGGACTATCGGCGGTGAGTAAATGAAAGAAAAGGCTTCTTTAATAGTTCCCACTACGCGTTTTTTTCTTAAGTGGCACGTCCTTAGGTCGCCTAGCCTTCAATTCTAATCGAAAGTGAAATCTTGCGCTGGCTTTCAATAAGTTATTCCTAATTAGAAGGCAAACTATTCTTATTGGAATACTTCGAAGAAAACAATTTCTTTTTATTGCATACATGTTACACTCGTATACAGTTTTTTTATATTTTATTTTTAAAAAACGTTTTCTTATTTTTTGGAATTTTCTCGTGTAAAAAATAGAATGTTCCTTTTTAAATAATGTAAAAAGATTGGAATTGAAATGGTCCGATCCAAAATTCACGCTGCTCGCTGCAGTTGTTCTATGTATAGTTGTTGCCAATCCTAGTTTTCGAAAAAATTCTAATTTGTGCCAAAGTTATGATGTCGAAGTTAGAATTTCTAACTTCGACTTCATAACTTTGGCGCGAATTAGCATTTTCCCAAGAACTAGCTTTGGCGAGAGGTATAGGAAAAATTGTCTTAGCCCGCCTCCAATTTGAGCTTCCCTTGTTATTATATTAGCAAACGGCGTTAATCAGCATACTTTCTGGCTATTTTGCAAATGACTGTTTCTGGGTGTTGTGTCAGTGACAAATTTAAGGTAATCGTCTCTATTCTATGTGCTTACCTAAGCGTAAAACATACACCCTTCTACGGCCAATCGCCTTATTGTACCGCTGCTAATGTCGAAACAGCTGATAGCATTACATTCTGGAGTTACCGAATGACAGCCATAGAGTTCTGTGCAATCGGCACTTTTGTTATTTTTTGGATAATTAACTTAAAACTCAACAAAAGGTATTTCCTAATTAGATTTCGTTAGAAAATCATGTTTAGGCGAGTCTACGACGTGAAGCACGCCTATCAAGTAAGGGAAAACTTGGCAGCTTTGACCGTTCTTCTGCCATGGATGATATTTCATTCTATTATTTTTTCTATATTCTATACGGCTAATGCTTTAGTCCCGTTTATAGGAAGATCCTGGATAAACAATATAGACTTCAGGACAGCATATGCTATAATTTATGTAAGTTTTAAAAGATTGATGATGTGGTACCGGTTTCAAGTACACGCTGCAAATTTTTTTTGGTTTTACTTTTTATGTTAAGATTGTTCCACTTTATTGCCTATTGTCACCATTTCTTTTGTCCTACGTCGTTTTTAAGCAGGAAGAGAGAAGAAGGAAACAGCTGAAGAAATTGTCAGGAACAACTTCAACAATAGTAGATTATGAAAAGTTTTATAAACAACAGTGGTAATAAATTGAACTTTTTGCATCTCTCCGTTTTCATCTTTTTGTCTTTCTCTCTTTCTCTTTTTGTCTCTCCCTCTTTCTTTCTCTTTTTCTCTATTTTCCCTTTCTCTCTCTTGAACTCTCGCTCTCTCTCTTTTTTCGCCTAAAATTTTCTCGACAGACAATGGTTTCAGACCACATAATTAGTAAAGACACCGTCTACGTATGCTATTTTTAGTTTTCAGTTTCATTTGATCTTTACCGCCAGGAAATATTTTTATTTAACGGCAAACGATCGCAAAGGTTTCAGGATTTCTCCTCACTAATTCTCTTAACATAAGCTTTTTGCTTGAAAAATGGATGAATCCAGTTATTTCAATGAAACAAAGTTATTTCAATGAAACAATAAGGAAATTGCATTGTCAAGAAGGAGAGGATTATCTAAATTCATCAAAATTCAAGGTTAAAAAACATTTATGTATTTTTTAAACATTTTAGTAAAACGAAATTAACCTTTTTTCAGATCGTACTAGCTGCACAGATTCTAGTGTAGTATTGGAGCGATTTTAACTAATTTTCGCTTTCTTCGAGGAGACTTCAAGAAAATTTATTTTCACCGAAATGCAAAAGTATAACCTTATATTCTTTATTCTTACTATTATTTTTCAGATTATAATTGCTGTTTCCCTTATTTTTAACGTTTTACATAGTATAACTAGTGCTGTTTTACAGGTTCAAATTTTGAAAATGTTGATAAATTTTGATTCCAGGGAACCCATTTATATCTCTTTTTATTCTCCAAATCAGGATGTGACGTTTTGGTTCCAACGCCATTTTGCGTAGTTTTGAGAGGGATTTCAAGTGTTCCAATGATTGGATTTGTGCCGGTCAATGTGGTAATTGTGATGGAGAGAATAGTTGCGACAATAAAACCCCTTAATTATGAAAAGAGGAGTGGCAAACTTGGCTACTCTTTGGCAATTTCTAAACATCCTCTCGAAAATCTAAATTTTCAAGTTCAATAAACCGTCAAAGATGCCGTACTAAGATTTTATGCAGATCAACGAAAGTTACGTGATTGCGTCCTGATCGCAACCAATTTTTGTTCAGACTCGTTTTTTTAATAATTAAAAAAATGTTTTGCTTGATTATTTAAAACGTATTTTAAAAAATAGATGTTTTCTGACCAGAAATTAGGGTTAGGTTTTCTTCAAATCCAAAAAAACTTTTTTACTCATTTGTGAAGTTTCAAAAAAATGTACTTTTCGCGTAAACAGTCTCTTTTTTCAAATGATCAGCTAATTATTTTTAGTTCATGTACACCCGTTACATGCCTAAAAAATTAAAAGTCGCTAAAAAAAGAAAAAGAAAGAGAAATTTTATGTTTTTAAAACAGATTTTAAATATTTCGCTGCTTTAATTCATCATTTGAAAGTTAGTGAGTAGAAGTATTTGAAAATCAATTTCCAAAATAAATATTAAATATTAAAAACTTGCATGTGAAAAACATACAAATCACAAAAAAGTGATTCCTAGTTTCAAACACATTTGTTACCTCCCTTTTCAGATCATCGCTAGTATTCTCAGTGTCTACCTAAGCCAGAAAAACACCCCATTCCACGGCCAGTCGCTCTACTGTGCCGCTGTTAATAAAGACACCGGTGACAGTATAACCTTCTGGAGTTACCTAATGACAGCCATTGAATTCTGTGCAATTGGCACTTTCATCAGTTTTTTGGTCATTAATGTAAAACTTAGCAAAAGGTGTTTTCGATTAAAGGAAACTTTTTAATCGCTTTTAAGAAGAGTGTATAATGTAGAACATGCCTACCAAGTTAGGGAAAACTTGGCAGTTTTGACAGTCCTTCTACCATGGATGATATTTCACTTTGTCATATTTTCTGCATTCTATGTAACTAATGCCTTAGTTCCCCTCGTGGGTAATTGGACTGATAACGTTATGGACCTTAGGACTGCTTATGCTGTGGCTTATGTGAGTTTGCCCTGGACACACACACATACATACACACACACAATATCTTATTTGTCTGTTCAGATCGCACCAATTTACTGCCTTCTATCACCCTTTCTATTATCATGGGTCGTCTCTCTCTCTCTCTTTTTTTCTCTCCTTCTCTCTCTTTTTCTCTTTCCCTCTCTTTCATTTTTTTGCTTTCTCTACTGTCATCTTTTCTACCTGCCCCCTCTCAGTGCCCCCTTTCAGGAACCAACCAGTTTCAATTTTTTTTTGATTAATTTCACAGCCAATTTGCCCTCTCTATACATTTTGCAGACATTCAATGCCGCCTTTAAATTTACGTGACTTTATTGCTATTTTATAATTGATTATGAAAACTTTTATAAACAGCAGTGGTAATAAATTCGAATGTGTTTCACTTTCTCTCTCTCACTCTCTCTCTCTCTCTCTCTCACTCTCTCTTTCTTTCTCTTTCTCTTTTTTCACTTTCTATTCTTTCTTTCTCTCTAAGTCTCTCTCTCTCTTCCTCTCTGTAACTCTGTTTTTTTCAATTTGTTTCTCTTTTTGCCTTTCGCTTTTACTTTTTTTGCACTTTCCTATTGTAATTTATCTCAAACTTAATTTAACCTTCTATACAATTTTCACACACATTCAATTCTCGTTTTTGACTGTTCTAATCTTTTTCGCACGGACTTTCTCACAAACTTTTTAAAGCTGACAATCCAGGAACTCTTTCCTTTCACTGAACCACTTTGCTGTTTTAATTTTCGCTGTCTGGTAGTTAGTTTCAGTTAGAATTAAAGGAAGAAACTTTTCCCCTTCTTTTGGAATTAAAGGTAAATTTTTTCTGGCTTATCTTTAATTAAAATAAATATATGGTTCTTGAACTTTTACATGCGGAAGTCAGAACACGTGGGAGATTTAAGTTCGCTTCGGCGATTTTGAATAATCAGAAATGACCATCAAGTACACAAACAGTTTTTTTTAAATTTCCGTTATTACGAGGGTGTGCACTCTTTTTTAAAGGTTTCAGCTTTTCTTACATCTGATCTGTCTTGTGTTTACAGTTCTTACGGCTGTTCTATCCTGCGTTTACAGTTTGTAATTCTAATCCTAACGTTTGATCTGTCCTGTGTTTACACTTCTTACGTCTGATATGTCCTCCGTTTACGGTTAAAACTCGAATTTTGAATCGTTTTTAGGCTTGATTAAAAAATGTCAACCCTCACAACTGCACCATATTTTTCCGACAATAAAACAATAACAAACATGAATTGCAAGGAAGGTCAAGAATATCTCAATTCTACACAATTTAAGGTTAATTTTCATTCAATTTATCTTTTGAAACGTCTTTCAGATCGTGTTGGCTGCTCAAGTTGTATTGAGCATTGCGGCAATTGGGAGCAACTTTCTTTTTCTTCAAAGAGACTTCAAAAAAATTTATTTTCACCAAAATGCAAAAGTAAGAATTTCAGTTTTAAAAACGTTTTGTTTGTTTTCAGATTATTATTGCCGTTTCAATATATTTCAATGTTTTACACAGCGTTGTACTAGCTATATTACAAGTAAGATATTCGACAATTTCATTAAATTCTCACTTGATGGATTTTTTACGCATTGTATTTTCAGGGAACTCACTTATATCTCTTTTTGTTCTCCACTCAGGATGTGACATTTTTGTACCGACGCCATTTTGCGTACTTATGAGGGGAACAGTAATGTTTCCTCTACTTGGATTAGTATTTTTGATTGTGGCTATTGTAGCCGAGAGAGTAGTTGCGACTTTACAACCAGCTAAATACGAGACGAGGAGTGGGAAACTTGGATACTCTATGGCAATAACAGTGGTGAGTGAGTGAGTGTTTGAATGTGTGTATGTGTGGATGTGTGAGCGTGGGGGCGTGTATGTGTATTTGTGTGAATGTGTTTATGTAAGAGTGAGTGAGTGAGTGTGTGAATGTGTGCATGTGTGAGTTAATTTCAGGTCATCGCTTCTCTTCTAAGCGTGTACCACCATCTAAGAAACACTCCCTTCTACGGTAAATCGCCCTATTGCTCCGCTGCAAACAAGTACACTGCTGACACAATAACCTTCTGGAGCATTTTAATGACTGCCATCGAATTCTGTGCAATTGGAACTTTCATCAGTTTTTTGGTCATTAATTTAAAACTTAGCAAAAGGTGTCTTCAATTAAGGGAAACTTTAAAAAAATGCTTTTTAGACGAGTATATAATGTAAAACATGCCTACCAAGTTAGATAAAACTTGGCAGTTTTGACTGTTCTTCTGCCGTGGATGATATTTCACTTTGTCATCTTTTCTGTATTTTATGCGGCTAATGCTTTAGTTCCACTTGTGGGTAATTGGACGGATAACGTTATGGACCTTAGGACTGCTTATGCTGTGGTTTATGTGAGTTCGCCCATAACACACACATACACACACACACACACACACACACACACTCTCTCTCTCTCTCTCTCTCTTTTATTTGTCTGTTCAGATTGCACCAATTTACTGCCTTCTATCACCCTTTCTATTATCATGGGTCGTTTGGAAGCAGGAGAAGATTAGAAGAAATCATCTTAACAAGTTGTCGGGAGCTGCAGCAACGATAATTGATTATGAAAACTTTTATAAACAGCAGTGGTAATAAATAATAAATGTTTTATGTTTTTTTTACATTCCCTCTCTCTCATTTATATGTTCATTATTCTAATTTCCGTCTTTCTTCATTTTCTTTCTTTTTATTTTATTTTGTATATCTATTTCCCTTATCTCTCATGCACCTTTCAGGAACCAACGCGATTCAATTTTTTGCGATTAATTTCACAGTCAATTTGCCACTTCCATTCATTTTGCACACGTTCAATGCCGCCTTTAAATTTACGTGACTTTATTGCAAGCGGAATTTCTCATAAAATTTTCATACCCCGGAAAGCAAAGTCTCTTTCACTCCACTGAAAAACATTGATTTTGACGGCTTTGATTTCCAGAAAGTATGGTTTAGAACGAATTGTAAACTTTTTGGAGGTTTTTTTAATAGAAAACGTTTGATATCTGACCAAAAACAATTTATTTTAAACTTTCAAATACGGAAGTAACCCCGTACCCGGTACTCAGAACGTGTGGGAATTTTAATTTCGCTCCCTCGGTTTTAAAAAAGCGGAAAATTACCCATAAATCAGGTACACAATTCGTTGTGTACATGCCTGAAAATGCGAATGTGTGTATGTTCGTGTGCATGTGTCTGTGTGTGTTATCTTTTCGATTTAACACTTAACTTGTCCTAAGTTGACAAGGTTATTAAAAACTACTTGTTTTTACTTTTTCTCTTTTTCTGTAAAACATCAAAACAAAACCTCACAATTAATTCAAATTTTTGTTTTAAAAATTTATTTCAAGCAATTTTCAGTATGAATTGCAAGGAAGGACAAGAATATCTCGACTCAACCCAATTTAAGGTTTGTATAATTTAAATTTAAATTTTTTAAAACTCATTTTCCAGATAGTTTTAGCTGTACAAGTCATCCTGAGCGTTGGAGCAATTGCGACTAATTTTCTATTTCTTCGAGGAGATTTCAAGAAAATTTATTTTCACCAAAACGCGAAAGTAAAGCTTTCAACTTTAATTATTTATTTAACTTTTCAGATTCTAATCGCAGTTTCACTCATTTTCAATGTTTTGCACAGTGTAATTCATGCAATTTTACAAGTAAAATCTTGTAAAATTTAATGGATTTTTTCGTTCCAGGGAACCCATTTATATCTCTTTTTGTTTTCTAAATCAGGATGTGACGTTTTTGTTCCAACGCCATTTTGCGTATTTATGAGAGGAACAATAATTTTTCCTTTGCTTGGATTTGTTTTTGGGATTGTGGCCATTGTAGCCGAGAGAATAGTTGCGACCATGCAACCTGCGAATTATGAGAAAAGAAGTTCTAAACTTGGCTACTTTTTGGTAATTGTAGTGGTAAGTGAAGTTCGAAAAAAAACAAGGTTTAATATTTGGAGGTGCTTTTTTAAATATCAGAATCTATCATTTTTTTAAGTGTGATTTGCGATTTCAATTAAGTTTTGCACTTTGAAACGTGAAAGTTTCTTCTTACCGTGTGAATATTAGTTTCGGTTCGTTGATCATGAAAAGAATGCCAAAAACAAGATTTCGGAGACCGAAAGTACAAACGTGTTTATCATAATTTTTTCACAATGCAAGGATTTAACTCATTTGGTAATACAAAATGTGACACACACGCACACATACAAACATGCAGATATACACATTCATACACATATACACACATACACACGTACACATATACACTCACATACACACATTCTTACGCACACTCACATATAGAAAATAAAATATGTACATCACATGTACAGATGCATATTCATAATCACATTATCACACAAACTCACGTACGCACCTACACTCACATATGTATAATCACACAGGCAGATGTACACACATTCACACATTCACACTTACACACAGTCACAACCTCACACACTCATACACATACACACATGCTTACAAGAACACGTATACATACATGTACAAATATTCACACATACACACATTCACACGAACACATCTACACGCACGCACATACACACGCGCAAATGAGCAAATGGTGATGATTTAAATAATCGCTTCTGTTCTGAGTACTACCCACACGCGTACATACACAAATACACCTAAACATGCATACACGTACATACAAACAACACACACGTACCACATCAACACATTCACACGCTCACATGATTCTACACATTCACACGCTCATACGCTCACACATATATTCACACTTACACACACACTAATACACATTACACATGCAGACATACCAACGTACACTCACGTGCTCACACAAACTCACGTACGCACCTACACTCACATATAATCACACAAGCAGATGTACACACATTCACACATTCACACTTACACACAGTCACACAGTCACAACCTCACACACTCACACACACACACATGAACTCATGCGCATTTGTACACATACACACATACTTACAAGCACACGTATACATGCACAAATATTCACACATACACACATTCACACGAACGCATCTACACGCAGACACATATATGCACACACAAATGAATAAATAAATAGTGACGTATCCATATACACCCAAGTTTCAGATCATCGGTTCTATTCTAAGCGTGTACCACCATCTGAGAAACACCCCTTTCTACGGAAAATCCGCCTACTGTGCCGCTACAAACAAATACACTGTTGATACCATAACCTTCTGGAGTTACTTAATGACAGTCATCGAATTCTTTGCAATTGGCACCTTTGTTATTTTTTGGGTTGTTAACTCGCAATTAAACAAAAGGTATTTTAAAATAAAAGTTTAACAATCTATTTAGAAGGGTCTACGACGTGAAACACACCTACCAAGTGAGGGAAAACTTGGCTGCTTTGACTGTTCTTCTTCCATGGATGTTATTTCACTTTGTCATCTTTTCTGCTTTCTATGCTGCTAATGCCTTAGTTCCTCTTTTAGGGAATTGGATTGATAACGTTATGGACCTTAGGACTGCTTATGCTGTGGTTTATGTGAGTTTACCTTGGACACACACACACACACACACACACTCAAATACACATCCCAAGTTTGTGTATTCAGATTGCACCAGTTTACTGCCTTCTATCGCCTTTTCTATTATCTTTGGTCGTTTGGAAGCAGGTACGGAACAGAAGGGAACAGTTGAAGAAATTGTCAAAAGCACCTGCAACGTTGATAGAATATGAGAAATTTTATAAACAAGAGTGGTAATAAATTAAAAAATCTATGAAGTTAAACATTAGTTTGTTTTCACTTATTTTCATTTTCCCACAAGTGTACAATTTTTCCGTACTTTCGTCGCTACGGTTGCTCCTGACAATTGAACAATGCAGTTCCTTAAACCTTGAAATAACCCTAAAACATGAAAAAAAAACCCTAAAAACTGAAAAAAGTGGTCCAAATGGTCTGTGAGATTTTCGGAGATTCAATACCCCAAATTCCGTAAAGTTTGAAAAAAGTCAAAGGACCGTAAACTTTTAAGTTCGTGTCTACTTTTCTTATCGGTTCTTTGAAAACATAACAGTCCTTCATGTGCATGTGTCTGTGCATGTGTGATTTTTATCTTTGCCAATGAAGCTGACCCATCGAAACAGTGCGTTTACGTGTGAGTGTGTGAGTGGGCGTGTGTGATTGTGTGAGTGTGTTTCCGTGTGTGTGTGAGGGTGTGTAAATGTGTGTATAAATAATGTGTGCATGTATTTGCGTGTACGCGTGTGTATGTGAGTATGTGTTTGTGTGTTTGCATGAATGTGTATGACTGTAAATATATAGAGAGGTGTACATGTGTGTGTACATGTGTGTGCATGTGTGTATGAGTGTGTGTGTACGTGTGTGCGTGTGTGTGGGATACGAAAAAATTGAAAACGTACTTCGGATAGTAGACAAAACAACCTGCAAATTTAGCAGGCAACCTGTGTAAATATGTGTCTAGGTTGAGAGTTTGCTTATGGAAACAGGTGGCCGTTGCGCGCGGAATTCACTTCGCGAAATTAATTAAGGGCATTTGTTTCTTTATGTGTGCCTGGAAAATGAAAACCGCAATCAGTTTACTTGAAACCTGCAATTCTGCAACATTAAAGCCGTTTATCAACAATCACTTTTGCTCTTTTTTGGCAGATTTTCCCTATTCATTTAATTCATTTTGTTTCTACAAGATCATATAACTAATGGATTGTGAAGAAGGAAATGAATACGTTCAATCACTGACATTCAAGGTATGTTTTTCTAACTTTCGTCACAAAGTGCGATTTTGGGCCGGGCCCTAAAAATCCTGCTAGGGCCTCTGGTCCTAAACATCGAGTTCGGATTGTCTAAATTTAAGTTTTGCCCTTTTTAAACAGTTTTGCGCACATTTTAAGAAAAGACAATCAGACCCTAATTGATTGCTTTCTTTTATACACACACACACATTAAAGGAGAAGGATCTCGTAAAATTGATTTTTCAAAGTGTCTTTATTATAGCTTCATTGAGTAGACATAGTTTCCACGATTCCGAAACATACCCTTTTTATATGATTTGGGCTGAAAAAAGGGCGCGTTTACACGGTCTTTGTACGCGTTTGCTGCACGTAAACACGACCAGAGTGGGCGAGAGAGTGGGGGAAATGGGGAGACGCAGAGTTGGCGGCAATTCAAATGACAATTTCCCGAAAATTCAAGAGCTCCTAAATCGGTTTATTTTGATCCAAAATAGGTAACAGAGGTAGTTTTCGGAATCCTGGGAATAAGATTCAGATTTTTATCACTTTTATCTAAAACAGAAAAATTATTTTTACGCGGTCCTTCCCCTTTAAGGTAGTAATTTCTTCTCATGTTGTCGTGAGTATTGGAGCCCTTATAACTAACATTGCTTTCCTGCAACGGACATTTCGTCGAGTTCACTTTCACCTAAATGCTAAGGTAGTTCATTTTCACCAGTTTTAACCCTCTTTGCAGATCATAATAGCACTATCAGTGGTTTTCAATCTTTGGCATAGTATCATCTGCATTATTCTCCAGGTTTGACCTTGCAGCATGTTAAAAATTAGAGTTCTCATTTGTTCAAATACTTAACCGCCGAAAACGCGTGTGATGTTCTAGTTCCTATGGAATATTGTGTGATTTTGAGAGGAATGATGTCTATTCCTATGAGTGGATTTGTACCTGCTAATGTGGCCTTGGTTTTGGAGAGAATTATTGCTACATTGAAAGTGAAGACTTATGAAAGGAATAGTGGTTTGCTTGGTTGGGTTTTAGCTGCCGCTGTGGTAAGGCTGTAAAAAGTGTATTCGTCTCTGTCTCTCTCTATGTCTTTCTATCTCTCTCTCTTTCTCTCTCTCTATGTCTCTCTCTCTCCACATCTCTCTCTCTATGTCTCTCGCTATGTCTCTCTCCATCTCTCTCTCTATGTCTCTCTCTCTATGTCTCTCTCCATCTCTCTCTCTATGTCTCTCTCTATGTCTCTCTCCATCTCTTTCTCTCTCTATGTCTTTCTCTATGTCTTTCCTTTCTCTCTCTCTCCATATCTCTCTCTCTCTCTATGTCTCTCTCTATGTCTCTCTCCATCTCTCTCTCTATGTCTCTCTCTATGTCTCTCTCCATCTCTCTCTCTATGTCTCTCTCCATTTCTTTCTCTCTCTATGTCTTTCTCTATGTCTTTCTTTCTCTCTCTCTCTCCATATCTCTCTCTATGTCTCTCTCTATGTCTCTCTCCATCTCTCTCTATGTCTCTCTCCATCTCTTTCTCTCTCTATGTCTCTATCTATGTCTCTCTCTCTTTCTCTCTCTCTCTCTCTTTCTCTCTCTCTCTTTCTCTCTCTCTCTCTTTCTCTCTCTCTCTCTCTCTTTCTCTCTCTAAAATTATATGTCTTTATAGATTATTGCATCAATATCCATTGTAATTCTAAGCACCTGGAACACTCCCTTGACAGGAAAAACAGCCTACTGCTCTGCAGCTAATGAATTCACCGCTGATAGCATTCGCCTTTGCAGTTATGCCCTGACAGCTGTTGAGTTCTTCGCTATCGCAATATTTCTTCTATTTTGGGCTATTAATCACAAAAACAGTAAAAAGTTTTTTTTTTCTATTTCTACCAATTAAATCTTTCAGTTTCAGACGCATTTTCGATGTGACGACAGCTTACCAAGTACGTGAAAATCTTGCCGCTTTGACTGTTTTACTCCCATGGATGGCATTTCATTTCACATTGTTTTCTTTATTTTACACTGCGAATGCAGTAATTCCACTTACTGGAGACTGGATGACGAATGAAATTGACCTAAGAACTGCTTACGCAGCTGTTTATGTAAAGAAATTTTATTTAAAGTTACAATATTGGTATTCAGATTGTTCCCGTTTATTGTCTGTTATCCCCTTTCTACTAGCCTGGATTGTTCGTAAACAAGAGAAAAATAGAAAACTACTTCTACAGAAGTTGTCCCAAGCAAAAGCTACAATTTCAGACTATGAACAGATTTTCAAGGAGCTGTGGTAATAAACCGTTAAAACATCTAATGAACTTTTTCACTGTTTGTATTTATATAATCATGTGTTTTGGCTTCTTTCCCTAATTAATTAATGCAATCTGTGAGTGTTACACTTTGATGTAAATTGTTCACAAGTTTCCACACATTGTCCTTGTTTTGTTTCTCAAGTCAGTCCCACATGTAAATTTTTTTCAAATCAATTAAACATTTTTCATCTAAAAATAAGTAATTCGTAGTAATTGATGTTTTCTGAAACAAGACATTAAAGTTGTATGATGCCGTTGATTTTCATTGTTGGAAAACCAAAGTTTATCGTCTCTTTAACAGGAACTTTCTCCAAACCCAAAATTTTTTTACTTTTTAATCCTGCTTTAAAGGGGAAGGTCCGCGTAAAAATATTTTTTTCTGATTTTGTGATAAAAGCCTAGATTTAATTCCCAGGATTCCGAAAATTACCTCTTTTACCCATTTTGAGTCAAAATGAACAGATTTAGGAGCGTTATTTTTTTTGTTGGGAAATTACCATTTAAATTGCCGCCAACTCTGCGACTTCCCTTTTCCCACACTCTCTCGCCCACTCTAGCCGTCTTTTCGTGCGGCAAACGCGTAAAACGGCCGTGTAAACGCGCCCCCTTTGCAGTCCAAATCATCTAAAAGGGGTATGTTTCAGAATAGTGGAAACGATATTTATTCAATAAAATAGGTGTATAGAGACTTTGAAAAATCAGTTTCACGAGGCCCTTCCCCTTTAAAGGGACCGTCAGCCTCCTTTCCAAAAGCTATGCTAATCCTATGCTAATGAGCCCTTTGTGAGAAAACGTTGCTTGGAGCGGTGTTGGAAAAAATTATTTTAATTGAAATGAGTGAATTAGCATATGGGTCATTCTCATTTCGAAAAGGAGGATGATGGTCCCTTTAACAAACCACCGACTAAAGACCATTTAATTTAACAATACAATTTTTTCGAAGTTTTTTTTTCATTTGGCAGTTTACAACCTTTCTAAAACCCACTCAACTGTTCTCTAATTTACAACTGAATATGATTAACTCTCTCGTCTTCGGCCGTATTCTTAAATTAGATTTTTTCAATTAATCACACACATTTAATTCTTAAATTGGTATAATTTTGTATACTTCGAATACGTTTATTGACTTTTGGAATCGTGAGGAATCTTTTGCAACTTTGACTCAGTTGAATCTTGCCAGAAAGAAAACTCTTGATGCCTGACATGGTAGGGCCGCGATTTTCACACCCGTACGCCATTGGCTGCCGCAGCAAATCTCAGTCCCACCGCACACAATAATAAACACATTACAAGTCGAAAAAAGTTTCTTAAAATTTCTTTAAAAACTATCTTATATGTAGAAGCAAGACAAAACCAAGAGGTCTCCGACTAACCCATTAAAAGTACCATGTTTGCCTTCAAATTAAAAAAAATTGTGTGTTTTTGTCACGTTTTCGTAATCATTTCTAACAACAGCTCCGTCATTTGCGTGATTCTCGGTCGTCTGAATAAATGATAATGCAAAAAAGTGCTTTATCTGTATTGGAGCGCAATTAACTTTGTTACATTTTTGCACATCAAAAATTATCATTCTTGGAATCCCTTTATTGCAGAATCTTCTTTGCCTACATAGTAGCACAAAAAATTTAGTTTCTGCGGTTTTGGCTTAAAGTTCAAAAACTGATAAGAGTGATTATTATCCACTTATACATTTAAGTGCAAGAAAATTGCATATGATTTGCAAACTGAAATTATTTGCAAGCGAATTTTTTTTTGAAATTGCAAAGCCCACACATACATTTTATGCATCCTTTAAATTAGTTTTTTTTAAATTAGTAACTAAATTAGTTTTGCTCCACTTTACTCACCAATTACTGTGAAGAATATGGAGAGATCGTGTTGACAACCATCACCGTACATCAGAATCCAGTCTAATTTGTCTGACTTCACAAGATTAATGAAGTTATGAATGATCATCTCATTCTTTTGATGAACATCGGTGAAGCATACAAATGTGATCATGTCACTGTTATTTTCAGTTCTTGCTGATAAGAGCTCCAATAGGACCGTCGTGGTTCGGAAAATGCGTACGTAAAGCCATGAAGTGATTTTTGCAGGCTTTCTGTAGTTTCGAAACTAATCTAAAAGCAGATTAAAAGTAAAAATTTATAAATAGTGTGTAGCTAAATAAAATATCTTTTATTTTGCTTTAAAAACTTCATGGGCTGCAAAACATCACATCTATGGATTACGTAACCATTTTCGGTTACACGCTAGTCCCATTTTCGGGCTTATGTCCAGAATATTAAGTTAGCTCATTAAGAAACCATAATTCCGTCTGAGTTCTTTATTTTGGAATGTTTTTATGATTGCAAAAGTTTGTTTTGAAAGTTATTTCGCCAATTCGCGCCGATCGCGTACGGGTGAGAGTCACACATCGCTACCCCGTCAAAAAGGGGTTCTGCGTTTTTTCAGGCGGAAATGTTAAAAATTTGAAAAAAGACGGAAAAGTCAAAAACTCTGGGTTTTTTCGGATGCATAAATACAGTGTATGTAGTTAGTAAAAAGTAACTTTATTCATAAATTCTCGCCTTTAATGAGAAAAACTTGGCATTTCAGGTGCCAATATCTCACAATTTAAGCCCCAAACTGTTAAACATTGCAATTTTTTACTCTTTAAATTATTTCCCTGACGGTTAAATTAATTTTACAAAATGCAGAATTCCATTTAGTTGATGCTATTTGAAACGTTGCGATCTGAAAAGTGTTCTGACTGTCCCTTAAATGAAGAAAACATGTTGACAACCGTTATCGTACTTCAGAAATTGTCACAAGTTTACAGACTTCACAAGAATAACGAAGTCATGAGGGATCATCTAATAACCTTCATAAAGAGCGGTGAAGCATACAAGCTATTAAGATTTCTCTTGTTTGGGGTTATTGCGTGGGGTTTCCCCGATTTTTCCGCTCACAGCGCTTTTAAAACATGTTTCCGATTTCTATTTTATATATTTTAATGATTACAATTTTCCTAAAAACAACTGAAACAAAATATTTTATTGGAAAATTTCTATGACAAAAAACAACAAAGATAAATTAAAGTTTGGCCTACTGGCGTACCTTCTGAAAATGCACTTGTTGAAAAAAAATGTTTGAAGTTAGGAGCTCAAACAACAATTCGTTTCAATCAAACTAAATTGTTACCGTAACCAAAAAAACAAAATGGGGAGTCTTACAATTAGGCTATATTGAAAAATTTTCATTTTTTCACTTTCAAGTTTTTAAAAGGTTTTTTAGACAAATATACAATCGCGTTGGAATGGTGACACATGAAATTCCGTTTATGTTTAATACACTGGACAAACTTTTCTGATTAGTAATTTAGCCGCATTCACATAAAAAAATATATCCGGTGTTTGTGCCCGACTCTCGGAAAACAGCCACAAATAATGTTTTTCAATTTCCTCTGGGTAGAAGTCATTTATGATAATTACTGGCTCTGTTTTCCTAGTAGATCTTTACACAAACTGTTAATTTTGAATTGAAATTTTAGTTGAATGTTTCTAAAAAAAAAAAGAAAAATTTTTTTTTATTAACAATTGGAACAAACTTTTATCGTTTTCGTTTTTTTTTCTCCACAAAAAATTAGATTAAGTTTTTTCGGACCTGGACCTGTTTTCCAAAGCAAAAAGGGTTTTCTTCAATTTTACTTTTGTAGTACACAATTTTACACATTTTTCAGATGTTTGCAATTTGTGTTACAAATATATTTTATATTTGTTCTAACACAAAAACAGGTTAAAATGATGAAAAAAATGATTCTTCTTTTTTTCTATAAACAAATTTATAATTTTTTTAAATTTTTTGAGAGAAACAATTATATCGGTTTTAATTCTGTTTCAAAGAAGACTTTTCTTGTAGTTTTTGTGATAAAAAACTTGTTTAAAAAAACTTGGAAAAAAGTTTTAACAATTTTTTCAGTAATATTTAAAAATCTCCGTTTTAATTTTTAGGTTATGCTCTCTACCCATGTAAAGAGAAAACTTCCATCTCAGTTTATTCAGGATTTGGAAAAACGTTTAATTCATTTTTTAAACAAAATAAAAAACTGAATTATCCCGTTTTCACATAAATTACTATTTCCGATTTTGTTCTCTACGTTCGTAACAACAATCTCAGAATGTTGTTTCTTTTTTAATTTCCTGCGGTTAATTTCAAGTTGTGGAAATTATTTTGTTTTTCTACCAGATCTCCACCTTTTTTCACAAATTTTTGTGTGAAAAAAGGTGGAGATCTGGTAGAAAAACGAAAAACGTTTTCCTTCCAACCAATTTTTGTTTGTTTTTGTTTCTTATGTTTTTAAAAGAAATTTTCAGATAACCAATGAACTGCACAGAAGGCAAAAACTACATTGATTCTACAAAATTCCAGGTATTTTTCTATCTTTTCAATTTTCAAGTTTTAATTTCAGGTAGTAATATTACTCCAGGCTGTAATTAGCATTCTGGCAATTATCACAAACGCACTGTTTTTCTACCGCCGGTTTAAGAAAATCTACTTCCACAAAAATGTAAAGGTGAATTTGTTTTTCAAAATTTCCTTTTTACATGATTTTTAGATCATTCTGGCAGTTTCGCTGTTTTTCAACATTTTTCATAGCATATTTTGCGCCGTTTTGCAGGCATTTTTTAATTTTTATATAAATTTGTAAACTTTTTCAGGGGACACATTTTATTATGTATGTAACTGCTAAATCTGAATGTGATGTATATGTTCCTATGGAATTTTGCGTTGGAATGAGAGGATTGATGTGTATTCCAATGATGTTTTTTGTACCTGCCAATGTGACTATAGTGATTGAAAGGGTTTTTGCTACGATGAAGCCAAATAATTACGAAAGGCGGAGTGGAAAACTTGGATATTGTTTGGTTATATCTGCGGTGAGTTTAAGACAATGGAAATTTTTACACGTGTACATCAGCCCACACGTATACACACATCCACACATGTACACACGCACAAACTTTCATATTTCAGCGATGTTTCTATACACTTACACACTCACACACATACATACATGCATGCACACACACACTCACGCAACTCACACACATTCACATATAAACACAGACATACATAAACACATGTACACATGCAGATGTACAGCCTTACACAGATACACATACTGACTCACACACTCACACACTTTCATTCACGCATATTCACACACACATGCACAAATCCACATACACAACAACTACAGATGTACAGATGTACACAGATACATACATAATAGCTACACATACACACGTGCAACACACACTTATGCACCCACATATACACATAAAAGTACTCATTTCCGTACACACACATGCAGAAACATACAAACGTTGACACACCTACACACTCACATACTTATACACACACTAATAGAATGCCACACGCATACACACATACTATATTCATTAAATTGAACCAATGATGCAACCCCAAACTTTAAGTTTAGTTTGTAGTTTTTTAACGTTCAATTTCAAGAAGAAAACATGGTTGAACAACACAGTTTCTAGAATTGTTATTCTGCTTTTGTTTTACAGTAACCCAAGTGCGCATGCATTACTTGCATGCTACGTGCGAACTCGCAAACTTGTAGTCTCTGAAAATTCTAGTCTCCTAAAAACTACAAACTGAATAAGTTCTAGAACACTGAAAAGTCTTCACGTACACGTAAGGTCATATGTGTAATCACACGTACACACGTGCACAAACACACGCACCCAGAATTTCTCTTTTCAGCTTCTCATTTCGGTTGGGATCATCATTCACTCTGAAAGAAATACCCCTCTATCCGGTTTTTCTCCATATTGCTCCGCTGTGAACGAATTCACAGCTGATTCCATAAGTTTCTGGAGCTATGTCCTGACTGGAACTGAATTCTTTGCGATCAGCTCTTTTCTAATCGTTTGGGTGAAGAACAACAAACGAAGCAAGAAGTAATTTTTTTTCGTTCTTTATTCATGTTATTTTCATTTTCAGTCGGGTTTTCAACGTAAACCAGTCCTACCAAGTCCGAGAAAATTTGGCTGCCTTAACCGTTTTGCTACCATGGATGATTTTTCATTTCACCCTGTTTTCGGCCTTTTATTTGGCGAATGCGCTGATACCTCTTTCAGGAAATTGGACTTCGAATAGAATGGATAAGAGGACTGCTTACGCCGCTGCATACGTAAGGAATTTAGGGTAAATCAAAAGGTATTATTTTAGGTTGTTCCATTTTACTGCTTCTTCTCTCCTTTTTTGTTAGGATATGTGGTTCATAAACAGGAACTGGTTAGGAAATTGCATTTGAAGAGGCTGACTAAAACATCGGCAACAATTGTAGACTATGAAAAGTTTTATAAACAAAGGTGGTAATAAACTGTATTCGCTGTTTCATATTGTCACGTGCTCACTCAGTCACTCAGTCACTCATTTACTCAATCACTCACTCACTTGCTCACTCACTCAATCACGTACATTGTGCAAAACTTCATTTTGTTTCATATTTTTTTGCAAGTCGATGATTACTTCTTATTTTGTTCGTGAAAAAGAGGGAAATTTAAAGTTGGAGACAGCGAAAACCGACGATTGTTCTCCCCCAGATTGCATTTTTCTGAATAAGCGTTTGCGGATTTTCCTATTTGTCAACAGGAGCATCCAAACTGGTGTCAAACAGTTGACATCATATACAAAACCTAAAAAAATACCTTATATTAAAATGGTTTGATAATGGAAAAAACCTCTCCAAATAAGGCACATCCTTGTCAGGGCTTGGCTGTAGTAAAGAGTGTAGCCGATGTGAATTCCAATCTGAATTTGCATTCCAATTTAAATAATTAAACAAGAAAGCTCACCATGTAGACGCATAACAACGCAGTTGATAGGCAAAAACCGAGGCTTGAGAGCAAAAGTTTAAATTCTGCTTGTCGATTACTTTGCATAGTGCGTCTTGCCAGCCCGAGAAGAGAAAGGGTTGTGGTAATTATTATGACAACTAGGCAGAGAAGAGAAAGAATGGAGCATACGTATGTTGGATTTATCTAAAAACTGATTCTCCGTAGCCGATTTCGTATGGGTTTGAGTTTCGCAAGCCTGTCCTGTCTGTCATTCATGTGCTTTGCCAAACATTACTTTTTCGCTCTTTTTTTCGATTTTTCCACTTTCCCATCGGAAAAATCGCAAGGATCACAAGCGTAAACATAGTGCACACCGTACGATTACATTTGAATTATTCATAGATGCCTACTGCCTGAAAAGTGCAAAAAGGGGCTTTTTTACAAGCGGATGAATGGATTTTACACAAACTTTGTTAGGTAATTGAACCCAAAAATGCATTTCGCAGAAATTGGTCAATATCGTTTTTTTGTCGCGGGTTATTGCGCGCGCATCCGGATCACTGCGTATTTTGGATAGTTAAGCTTTATCTAAATTGCAAATCTAGAAAAATCAAAAAGATATTCATTTTAACCCGTTTTATTATCTGGCAAAGTAGCACCTCCACTGTGAAAAGTACAACAAAAACTTGCTGGGGTTATCGCGTAAGGGCGCGGTAGTTGAGTTATTAGGGTTATCGCGCGCGGGGTAACTAGCTTAATAAGGCCGTTCTCTACCACATACAAAATGAATCGAAAGCATTTCTATTCAGCAGAATTTCGCTGTTCAAATCCAGAAAAAAAAACTCACATGAGGCCAATTATCCACAAAATTCAAGGTGAGTCGATCAGGCAACACAAATATGACTCTAGCTGTCCATCCATACATGTAACTACTTGTTATAACGGCTAACAGAAACATTGTTGCTATACATTTTCTGCTGAACTTTTTCCAAATCTATACAAAGTTTACTTGAGAAATCAGTTTTGTCCGAAAATTGGACTTACCGGTGGAGCATTTATTGGGCTTATGATGACCGTTAGCCGATTTATTACCATGACCATTACACAGATAAGTTGCCCGTTCATTGAAATGTAGTACAGAGGGAAGAGAGGTTTAAAAAGATGACCAGGTTCTTTGAATCTTGGGTAGAAAAAGTCACAGAAATACTAAAAATGGTCAAAGTTGGGGGGATGAAAGTTTACCGGAGATGGGACAATTCGTTGTTGGAAGAACATGGCTAGCCAAAGAGTGCAGTTCTGAAATGTGATTAACCCTTAGAATACACTCTGTTTACCCCGACAGTACACCTAGGATGTACTCTATTTACAGATACCTTACGCCTAGACTGTATTCTGTTTGCGCGGACCTTACGCCTAGTCTGTACTCTGTTTACGCAAACCTTACTCCTAGACTGTATGCTGTTTACACGGATCTTACGCTTGGATAGAATTCTGTTTAAGCAGACTTTTAGCCTATTCTGTATTCTGTTTACGCGGGCCTTACGCTTACAAAGTACTTTGTTTACGGGGACTTGGCGACTTGATTTTATTCTGTTTACGGAGACCTTACGCCTGGAATTCATTTGGTTAGGCACCACCACGTTTTTTTTCAAACTTGTTGAATTAAATCAATTTTAACGTGGTTACGTAGATAATGTTCTAACTAACAAATCCTTTTTTGAAAAATGTAATTTGATTAAGTTTGAGCTTAGTTTCGTCGGTTTTTGTGAGGCACCAAAGGGCGGCGTTTTCGGAACTACGCTGAAAGGCGGCTGAATATCCGTGAACACGGAATAGTCAGCGTATGAGTTGGGGCGCGCCGCCCGCCGCCTGTATAGTCAAGTGGTAGCGCGCTTGCTTACAAATCTGAAGGTCACAGGTTCAATTCTTACTCATATGCATTTTGTTTTGCCCCGTTCACTAATCACATGGTTTGTGGAAAACGACCTTTCAAACAGTAGTTTTAATTTTTGATAGTTTTACCTCTACACAACGTCATTTCTAGTTGGAAGTTTTTGAAATAACAAACAAAAGCTTAAGTTTGGCAGCAAAAGTCTTTTTACAATGCGCAAAACAATATAACAACAGGAAGATCCGATCCGCACTCTTTTTGGCTTCCTCAGATTTCCAAGCAAAACGTTAACCAGTCCGCCACGCGGCGCCTTTGCAGTGACATTGGCGCCGCAAACATAAGCTGAGGCCGCGCTTATAGCATTAGGAATGCTAAACGCGCTGTAATAAAAAATCGGCTACCTAAATTTTCGCAGTAAGTGTTTTATTATTTACTGTTCTAGAGTGGCAATTATCTGCAATAATAAAATATTGCATTTGCCACCTGCATAATAGATAGAAGCGAGCTTATATTTTCTGAAAATTAGAGTAACAATTTTCTTATGTAAATAAAGTGGCGCAAACGCAAGGAAATCCTATAAAGATGGTATGGAAAATACTCGCAAAAACCTGTACTTTTCAACGAAATAATAATAAATAGAGTAAACCTTATAGCTCAACTTTTTAAGTTAATGAGGACTGAACATAACCGTGCAACTTTGTAGAGGAATACTGCCTCCACACCGAATACTGATCCTAGTCTGTCTGATCTGATAACGACGAAGAGGGTAGTGCAGAGGTTTATTGCAGTCGACCGTTCGCCGGGGTTACATCGCGACAACCAAAGCGCCCTCGGCCAGTGCCAGATGGCCGAGAGGCGAGTTAGAGACACAGAGTACAGGACAAAGGGGGCGCGGAGTGATGCGACCGCGACAAACTTGCCAACTTCGTTTCCTAACCCCCATAAATCGGCTACTTGAAATTTGACGCTAGGCATCTTAAAATGTCTTAAAGTACCCCATAAACAAAAAACTAACATAAAAACATCCGTTTGCCACCTAGAGATTTCTTAAGTTTGGAACAGCGGTGCACCATTTTATACTAAGAAATGTTTACCAAAAAGCAAGCAGTAGGCTAGAGCTTCAAATTCTCTTCAATTTTCTTTTTTCAGAACCCCAAAAAGTTGATTTTGAAGGCTTTTACGACCCCAGGCCCAGGATTTGCTTCCCGTTCCGCGCCGAAAAGGAGGCGGGGCGACGGTGCCTACATTTGGTTTAAGAAACATTACAACTCACCACAGCGGAGAGAAACAAAAACTGGTAGAAAAAAGGATGCTTCAAACTTGTCGTCTTTAGAATGATCCGGGCAACAACAGCGTACATAACCAGCGACAGCGTTCCATAAAGAGAGGAAAAGAAGAGTTCCGCGTTTATTGCAAGAGTAGAGCCTTTGAAACACGTTGACATTGACAAGGAAGAAATTGTGATCCTCATTTGACTGAATATTCTCAGACATTTATGTACGTAAACATCTAATGAGGTGGTATGAATGCGCATAATTCGGAAAGTTTCCGGTCAGACACTACGCAAGTAAGTAATTAAAGGAAACGCAGATCTTTCTACATAGTTTTGCGAAAATATGTTCGATTTTTTAAAAAAAGCAGTGAAACCAAAAATGATAGAAACTTTATATTTGATCCAAAAAGGTTTAACCCGTTGTCTGTGCGTGTAAGTGAGCGTGTATGTGTGTATACGTAGGTGACGTTGGTTTATGTTATGTATATGTGTGACTGCTTGGACGTGTGTATGTGTGGGTGTGTATACATATTGATTATGAGTGTGTACGCGTGTATTTATGTATGCCTGCGTGTCTGTGCGTATGTGTGTTTGTATGTGCATGTGTGTGTAATTGTGAGTGTGTGTATGAGTGTAGATGTGTGTGCGTGTGTGAGCGTTTCTATGCTTGTGAGTATGTGTGCGTGTGCCTGTGTGTGTGTGTGTGCTTCTAAATGTGTGCAGGTGTATGTGTGCTGAAATCTCATATTCTGAAAAAAAAATAGAGCTCCCCCAACTTTCCCGTCATTTTCATAATCCAACAAGATACAAACAAAAACAAACAAATCCTCCTATAAAACAATATAAATACTCCCACATTCCCTCACATTCCGCATCCAACATGAAGTTCCTCATTGCCCTTCTCTTTCTTCTTCAAGCGACTCTCATCTTCTCCCGTGGCCTAGGTAAGCCTCTTAAAGGGTCCATCCGGCACCTTTTTCACCTTTCCACTTTTTTGGCTCAAAAGGTTCACCTTGGCGTTTAAAACATAAACCGTTACTTTATTTTAAACAAAAATGGCCAGATTTCGAGAAAAGTGCTTCCAAAAAGGCCGTTTTTGGCCAAAAGTGTCGAAAAGCGCCGACAAGCAATGAAAGATGAAGACCAAAAATTTGAATAACGTGAGAAATGAAAAGATGTCGGACTACTCCTTTAATTTCAAAACTACCGGCAAGTTTCAGAAAGAATCAAACGTCAATCGACCGACTGTTGGGAGGACGATTGTTTCATCCCCAGAGTGCGAAATCCACCTTCAGCCACTCCCTCTCCCCTCTGTGACGGGGTCCTTTGTGGAAACCCGGATTCCAAATGCGAGGTGTTCTTTGGGAGAGCAGTTTGCCGAGACCGCCAAGGATTCATCTCTGAATTGGAGTGAAGTCTGCATAAAAAGATACAATACAGTTAGAAACAACAATAAAATTTAGTTAAAACCCTTGTTTGCATTAAAGGATAACAAAAATTTCAAAGAAATCTACAACCTTTATTAAAAATTATTTTTTGTTCCTGAAACTGTCACTTTAGATGCCTTTTTTCTTGTGAAGATGCTTGACATTTGAGAATCCGATTGTGGGTACCCCCTGAATAATCGCTTTCTGATCCTTTCGTTGGTTATCAAAAGCACCCAGATCGGAGAAAGGCAGCTCATGTCAAACACGAAACCTAAAAACTACTTTTTTAAAGTTTATACCAAGATTTGAAACCTCTCCAGTTGAGACAGAAAGTCACCAGATCAGTACTGTAGCGGAGCGTGTAGCCCATGAGCATCCCGATCTGAAAACATGTTCTAAACAAAAAGTTCCAACTTTTTCTTACCATATAAGCACAGAATAGGGAAGTTGAGAGAAAGAAGCCAAGACTTGTTACAAAAATGTTGATTTCTACGAGGCGACTTTTAGACAGAGCCCTCCGTAGGAGAATTATCAGGGAAGCTGATGAGGTGGTGACAATGATAATTAGACAGATGAGAGCAAAAATTGAACACACGTAGGTTGGTTTGATCTAAAAATAATTGTGATCTACTTCCGTGTCTGTCTGTCTGTCTGTCTGTCTGTCTGTCTGTCTGTCTGTCTGTCTGTCTCTCTCTCTCTCTCTCTCTCTCTCTCTCTCTCTCTCTCTCTCTCTCTCTCTCTCTTTGTCTGACATTCATGTCGCAACTGACATATGGCCAATTATCCACAAATATCACAGTGACTCTATCTGGTACCAGAAAATCAACTTTGGCCGTCCAAGTATACATGTAAGAACTTGCCAAGACAGACAGAAGAATAGTCATCAAGATAAAGTTTCCACAGTTCCTTTGCCAAAACTAAACTGATTTTAGTAAGAAAAAAGAAGAAAAGTGAACCTTTTGTGCTTTAATTGGGCTGATCACAATGCTGAACCGATTAATTGCTATCAAAATCACGCAGAACAAGTGGCTTTTCATTGGGAAGTAATAAAAGACAAAGAGTATTTTGAACCAATGACTTGGTTCAATGAATCTGGGGTAGAAGAAGTGGCAGAAGAACTAAAAACATTTTTTTAGACGTTAAAGAAACAGTTGTTTATGCTTTAAGCAGGTCCCGCTAAATTCGGTTAACGGTTAGACTCATTGACCTGTACCGCCGATATCATACGGGTGCACGCCGCGGAGCTCTATGAGCGCCAGACGACGCGATTCTCAACCGTTAAGGAAGGCAGACACGGAGAGGAAACGTATTCATATTTGAATTGCGTAAACGCAGGGCTCGCATGGCGTAAATCTTACCGGTGATGGGACGATACGTTGTTGAAAGAAGACAGCTAGCCAAAGAAGAACATTCTGAAAAAATCAATAGTTATGTAAGCAAATTTTACTCACCACAGCCGAAAGGTACAAAAACTGGTAGAAAAATGGGTGCCTCAAACTAGCCGTCTTCAAAATTATCCTGGCTACCCTAGCATACAAACAAATCGATATTGATCCATAAACAGATGAAAAGAAAAGCTCTGCGTTTATAGCAGCCACGGAGCCTTTGAAGCACTCGGACATCTTCTTCCTGTTCCAAATTAGTGGACACTCTTCTTTTATACGCCTCCAATCACATACTGTTGTTTACTTCGACTGCCACTTGTGAATAAACTTAATTTCAAGTTTTGACAGCTTCCTTGACGAAGTTGAGACAAAATGGCGCTTAAATTGTTGATTTGAATGATCAATGGTATTATTACAGTTACGTTATGTCTGTAACTTTCGTGTTTTGTGAAAGAGATTTGACTAAACGGGAGGGGATCTTTGGGAATAAAATTGGGTTCAACAAATTACTACATCTAAACAAAAAAGAATTTTAAGAATCGAAGTTTGCACTTTTTTATATTCTAATTTTAATTTTTGTGTTTTATGTGGTCGTTGGCGCTTTTAAATTTTTATTTGTTTCCGATTTTAAACTTTTCAAAGATAAAAGTTGTTTTCACAGTTTGAAAACATGCAAACAGTGCACCCCGCGAAACTGTTTTTAAAAATTCAAACAAAAAATTCAGATTTTTTCAAAGTTTTTTTAAAACGATTTTTTAAAGTTTTTCTTACCGCGTTTTTTTCGCTTTCTGGTATTTGTGACTTTCAAAGCTGTTGTTTTGGTATCATTGAAACGGGTGCTTTGGGCACAAGTCACAAAGATGAATCAGTTTTGCAAATGATTCAAACAGATGAAAAAGGGACGTTAATTGTGATTTAAAGACAAAATGCACATAATGCTGAATTTAAACATTAAAAAGTTGTTTTGAAGGCTCTTCCGTGCCCAAATTGTGTCAGAAACACTTAGTCAGTCATTCGGGCAAGGATTTCTCTTCAAATCCTTTTGTCACGGGTTATTGCGCGCGCGTCACTGTAGGATTTTATGATAAACATTAATTAAGAGAATATATATGCTCAAATATGTTTTATCACATTTTGCTTTGCATTTTAAGGTTCCCTTGAAATAAAGTCGCTTTTTTGCGAACCCACCCGCGATAACCAAGAAAAACGCGAAACCCCATATTATTTAACTCAAAACCCCATTTTACTTAACTCTCGTTTCTACATTTGTTACGAATAATATTTTTGTGTTTTAATAATAATTTTTCTAAATTTCATACAATTATGTAAAAGAGATGATTGTTGAAACAAATGCAACAACCGTTTTATATATTCAAACGGATTCTGCATGATGAAGCAAAATCTTTCCATTAACCAAAAAAAGATTTTTTTCTTCTTTTTTTTGCCATCACATACATTTATTTTAGTAATCATTTTTTCATTGACAACAAATCCAGTCACCACAATTATCCGTACAATTTTAGCCTGTTTTCTATGTTTGTTATCAGAAACCGTTCCCACGATGAAGGAATGTCCTCCTATTGAACTCGACCATTCTACTTTTATGTTTATTCTGAAAATTATTTCAATTGTCACCCCAATCATCAACAATTATACCATGTATGCTATTGTATTTCGTTCGACACCTCATATGGCAGGATATCGATGGTACCTCCTGAATCATCAGATAATATCAGCTGTTCTCGATGCCATGGTCAGAAAAAAAAGAAGAGTCACCTTAAAATTTAGATGAGTCTTGTATTGAAGCCATTCATACTGTTTCCATTTTCGATAGTGATTCCGCTGGGAATCAGCAAAGATTGGAATTTTATATCCACAAACTCTATTATTGTGACTGTTGTGTCTTTCTTTGGTTTAACTCAAGCAGCATCTATTCAACTGTTCCAGCTTCGGTACTTAAGTGCTAGTGGAATAAAAACATTTCCGCTCTGCCATAAGATTTTAAGCACTGGCCTGTATCTTGCTTATCTTCTACCGGGGTTGCTGATATATTCCTTTTATGACGACTCGACTCCTTATTTGTTCGAACTTCATGGAGTGAGTTTTAGTTTAAGAGACGCAAAGAAAAAGAGAGAGACAGAGACAGAGTGGAAAACTTCCATTTCCAGAACTACACGTGCATAACTGAAGAGATCATATCGATTCCTAAGATTGTGGCTTATCCACCAAGAACAAGCATTTTTACTGTGGGTCTCCCATCTATCTCAGCTTTCATTTCAATCATTTCAATAATTTGTTATTTCGTCTGGGCAACCAATAAAGCAATAAAAACAAAATCAAGTTCACCCAACCTAATTCGACTACAAAGGCAATTCCTCATTCAACTGACTGTCCAGGTGTTACTTCCTATTGTAATCATAATTCTCCCTTCTCTGGTCATTTTCTATATAATGGTTTTTAAAATCTTTGAGGTTCAAGGTAAATATCTGTTGAATGTTTTCCTTGATAAACTGCGATTCAGGGGCTGGCCTTCTTTGTATAGTATCCCTGTCGACCTATGGTTCTACTGGAGGGCTTATTCTTATTGTTTTCAACAATACTTACCGATTGAACATTTGTAAGCTACAGAAGAAGCAGACAATTCATGTACAACCTATGATAACAGCTTTCTAATAAATATTAATTAATTAAAGAGGTTTCCGTGGCTTTCGCCACCAAGAGTCTCTTATTGTCGTCTGTGCCCATGTGGAGGTGCCACCGATACCTTACGGGTGAACACCGGCGAGCTCTATTTCACGCAGACGGTGCGAGTCACTATGGTTAAGGAGGCAGACACGCAGGGGAAACGCATTCAATCAACCTTGAATTGCGATAAAAGGATACGCAAAAAATGGTAAGAATATATCAACAACCCTCATCTACCAATATTTTTCATCATTTTATAACGCCGAATATGATTCGACACATGATGAAAAATAAATTGAAACACAAACATGCATACGTTTTCTTGGTGAAACGGTTCAGAAATCCTATAAACTCAGCAATTTACCACAAAATTTTGCGTATTCGAGTGGCATTTTCGGTTGCACGCCAGTTTTTTTAGCTTTGAATGTGGACAAAAAGTTTCCCATGTAAAGTTTGCTTGAAAAATAGAAATCATTTTATTAAATTAAATACAAAACATTGTTTTAAAATTGTTGTTCGAAACTAGTTTTTTTAATAGAAAAATGCTAATTTATGCGAAATTTCCCCGAAATTGGAGATTTTTAATTTGTTCATCGAAAACAACTTATAAATTTCTGGTTAAAAAATTAAAAGGGAGCTTAAACTTGGGGTAAATTGGTGGATGTAACAGGTGTTAGCGAAATAAATGGCCATTTATCACGCCGAGTCGCTGCACCCATGTTAGCTCTTGGCGCAGTGCCGCGCGACGCGCACAACCTGTATCTCGGGAGTTCAATCCCAGGCGAAGCTTTTAATAATTTTTGATTAAAGTATCATTGTAACCCGTTGATGCTCTATTGCTTATAGAATTTTTCCTAGCGGTCTCTTTAATCTGGCTTGTAATTAGGTACGTTTTATGTTGTGATGTTTGACATTCTGTTTGTCTATTATCACCTAAAAAGCGATAATACGATTATCGGGTTTGTAGTATTTTTTTAATCCAAAACAATCAGACATCCATTGCAATGAAGGAATGTCCACCCATTGATCTCGATCATCCGATTTTTGCATTCGTGTGGGAGATCATTTCAATCATCACTCCGTTAATCAACATGTATACTATGTTTGCAATCATTTTCCGTTCGACAGCTCAAATGGCCGGCTATCGATGGTATCTCCTCAACCATCAGATAATTTCTTCTAGTCTTGATATTATGGTAAACAAACACTGAAGACAAATTGATACATTTCAGATGAGTCTCGTGCTAAAACCAACGATTTTGGTTCCATTTTTGATTGTCGTTCCTCAAGGATTAGTCACAAATTGGAATTTTATGTCCACTAATGCATGCGTTGTGATTATTGTAACTTTATTTGGTGTATCCCAAGCTGCAGCTATTCAACTCTTCCAGTATCGGTTTTTGACCGCCAGTGGAGTGAAACGATTCCCGCGCAACCACAAAATTTTAAGCTCTACGCTTTACATTGCTTATATTTTGCCGGGATTGACTTTGTATTTGTTTTTTGAAGATTCCATTGGATATTTGATGGAACTTCATAATGTAAGAGTAACACAGAGAGAGAGAGAATGTGAGAGAGAAGAGAGAGAGAGAGATGGTTAGGGAGATAAAGAGAGAAAAAGAAAGAGAAATAGAAGAGTGAGCGAGAGAGAGAGAGAGAGAGTGTGTGTGTGTGTGTGTGTGTGTGTGAGAATTAGAGAGGGTGTTGGTGAAAGAAAGTTAGGCGAAAAGAGAGAAGGGGCTCGAGAGAGGAAAAAAAGAAAGAGATAGAGAGGACAAGAGAGAGAGAGAGAGAGAGAAAACGAGAGAGACGATTATTGACCTTTTATAATTACTTTAGAACTACACCTGCATAACTCGGAAAATAATCTCTATTCCTAAGGTCGTAGCTTATCCACCAACAACATGTCTTTTCACTATTGGTATTCCATCAGTCTTAGCATTTACTTCCATTGTGATAATTATTTGTTATTTAGTTTATGCAACAAATAAAGCGATAACAACATCAACCACTTCGCCAAACCTTATTCGAATTCAAAAACAATTTCTACTTCAATTGATCCTGCAGGTGCTTCTTCCAATAATAATCATAATTCTTCCCGCTCTGACTTTATTTTATATCATGGTTTTTCAAATTTTTGGATATGAAGGTACAATTTTAACATTTTTTGTCATTTGAGGTTTAGAAGCTGGGCTTCTTTGTTTGGTATCCCTCTCTATTTATGGGTCTGCTGGAGGAATTGTGCTTGTTGGGTTTAATAAGACGTACCGTGTGAACATTTGTAAGCTTTGGAAGAAGAAGATAACTTCAGTACAGCCTTTCACAATTGGATAAAAAATGAAAATTGAAAAACAAATATTTCTGCGTAAAACCAAAACATTTAGCGCAGCGCTGAACGTAGCCTACAGTTTGCTGGGATTGACTTGTATTTGTTCTTTGAATAAACACTTGGGTACTTGATGGAACTTCAGAACTTCATTAAATAAGAGTAAAATAAAGAGAGAGTGAGTGAGAGAGAGAGAGAGACAAAGAGAGAGAGAGAGAGAGACAGAGAGAGAGAGAGAGAGAGAGAGAGAGAGAGAGAGAGAGTTGGGGGACCGAAATTTATCAGAATTACTCAGAATTATGAGTGTGTGTATGTGTGTGTATTCGTGTATGTGTGTAGGTGTACGTGTGTATGTGTGTGAAAAACATTGAAAAAGCCAAAGAGCAAGAGAGAGAAAGAAATAGAGAGACCGACATCGTTTAAGAAGGTTTAAAAAAGATTCACACAATCGAAAATCACACAAACTAAAGTTTTGATGCCATCAGTTTTTTTTTGCATCTCTGCAGACGTAACATGATAAACAACAGAACTTGTTGATTCTTGACCCACCCGCCGGGAGAGCGATAACATGTGGCTTATCTAAATTTTGGTGCTCTTCACTTCTTTCGTTTGTCTTATCTAAAGTCTTTTCTGCCAATTGCTTGGTTTTCAACACAAGAAGAATGGAAACCGCAACTGACTTCGATGTTTCTGCCCTTGAGCGCCTTAAGGACCTTTACGGTGACCTGTGTCAGATGTCTATCCCCACAGCCGGTCGTATTTTTGCCCACGAAGACGTAATCAAGGTTTTTATGTTAGTTCTCCTATTCAAGTAGGTTTCAGGTGACCTCCAGTTGGGAAAACCGAGCCCTAGCCCTTAAGAAAATCGTAAAGTCGCAGAGATTGGCAGTCGTTCAGAGAGGAGAGCCTGGTTGTAAACACAAACTAATCTCAAATACTTCATTTCCTCTTGTCAACCTTGAGTGGGTCTTTTTTCTGATTAAAAAAACCTATTTTTCAGTTCTCAGACCATCGCCCACTCCCCGTCGGATTCCCTTATCGCTCACTTGATTACAATTCCCGATGGAGAAAACAAGAAGCAGTTTCTTCGGGTTAGACCCAAACAAGATAAAACTATCTTTTGTTTTGAGGTATTCGACCAGAAGGCAGAGGTAGAGTTGTTGTGTGTCGATTTAACCGGGCAAAAGAAACACGGTGTGATCTATGGTCTAGGATCAGGTGTGACGCAAATGCATTTTTTAAATCTTTTTTTTTAAATAGAACCCTTTGGAACTTTTCGCTTTTCCAACAATGAGGGGCATCTTCTTTACGCTGCGGAACGCAATTTGAAGACGGCTGAATATTTTGACGCCGATATGGAATGGGACGACAAAGAAAAGATTCTTGAAAGCAATGTGGTTAGTCCATCTCTGTCTCTCTTTTGTTTTTTTCTTTCTTTCTTACCCCGTTTACCTTTTTTTCTACCTCTCTTGTTATCTCTTTCATCTCTCCTTCTCTCACATTCTGTCTCTGTGTCTCTCTCTCCCTTTTTTCTCTTTCTCTTTCTCTCTTTCCCTCTTTTCCTCTCTCTCTCTCTCTCTCTCTCTCTCTCTCTCTCTCTCTCTCTCTCTCTCTCTCTCTCTCTCTCTCTCTCTCTCTCTCTCTCTCTTACTCTCTCTCTCTCTCTCTCCCTCTCTCTCCCCTCCTCTCTCCCTCTCTCTCTCTCTTAAAATCACCCCTCTCTTCAGGGCAAAAAGTACGAATCCTTCGAGTCTTGGGGTGAGGTCAACTTCGAAGTCAAACGACCCGTCCTCTGCATCGCCGATGTCTTTCGCCGAAATGTCACTGTCCTTGATCAGATTCCGGATTCTATTTCTCCCTCCTTCGTGAGTTTATAATTGGAATACCCCATCTCTCATTTTGTTAGGCAATATGGACTCCAAAAGACGACGGAATCATTTTCTTCGGATTGGATAATGAGCCATTCAAGTTAGGAAAAATCTATTGCAACAACCGCAGGTAAAAGTCATCTGGTTCCAAACGTTTAGTTCTTATTTAGAGGGGCTATGTATCATTACGAACTAAAGACTTCCAAACTAACGCAAATTGGTCCCGCCGGCATAGCCGCTGAGTCCCCCGTTTTTGCCCCCGACGGAAAGTCCCTCTTCTACTTCCAACGCCCAGCTGATGGACCACATCGTGCAGTTCAAGAACTCGTTTCTGTATGTTTCTTTTCAATTTCTTGACACTTTGCAGGTCTCCTGGCCTTATGATGGATCTGTTCCGAAGATTGTGGTTCCAATTGTCAAAAGCTGCATCTACCCGGAGTTCCCTGGCTTGTCCATGGTCAGTGTCCCTCCAAAGGCTTTTGCAGCCGATGGGCGTCGGCTGATTGTAGGAATCGTTTGGAACAGCAAATTGGTATGTTTTCTTTTAATTCTATAAAGAGAATTTCATCAGGAAATCATCTCTATCGATACTTCCACCGGAGAAGTCACAAAACTCACAAACAGTGGTCAATGTCAAGGCAGTTGGCAACTGCTAGACGTTTCTGGAAATGGGGTTCTGGCCGTGGTCTCAGATCCAAACATGCCTCCAAATCTAGTTCTGGGTGGACTACCTCCCTTAGGAGAAGAAAACAAGGTAGTTTATCCAATAAAGGCAATCCAATATTGACCGGTTTAGATGATCTGGACTCATCTAGATGACCAATTGATTCTTGAGAAAAAGAAGGGCCTCCTAAACTACACTTGGTCTTTTGAACAATTCCACCGTGATGGTGACACTCCTTACGAAGGTATTCTCATAATGCCTTCTGAAGGAGAATCGGTACCTCTCGTTGTGAACCTCCACGGTGGCCCTCACGGAATGTCGATTGCTTGGTAAGCTTTTTGAAGAAAAAAAAGTCTCAATGAAGTTTTTAGTTACCCCCGCCGTGAAAACACATTGCTACTTAATTGTGGCTTTGCTGTGCTACATGTGAACTACCACGGCTCGTTGGGATTCGGTGATGATTTTCTACGATCTTTGCCTGGAAAGATTGGAGACCTGGATGTGAAGGATGTGCACGTGAGTATCGAGTGAAGAGCGAGCCCAAAAGCACACACACTCACACATTCACACACTCACCCCCACACGTTCACACATTTACAGACACTAAAATGCTTACAAATAAACATACGTACACACCCACACACGCACACGCACTTGCTCGCGAAAATACATTACACAGACTCATAAACACAATCACGCAGACAAACTACTCAGAAATACAGGCAAACTCACGTGCACACACTCATACACACTCACACATATACTCACACACTCACATACGCATTGACACAATAACAAACACACGTACTCACAAACAAACACCTATTTACAAACACACACAAAACAAAAACGAAGGGTTTTTAGCACGCCGTTAAGACACACACTCACGCTCACACATGCACATGCACATCTAGCAAAAAAGGTTTTCTTTCAGCACGCAGTTGAGACGGTCTTGGCTGAAAACACACGTCTTGACAAAAACCGAGTCGTCTGCTTCGGAGGATCCCACGGCGGCTTCCTCTCCTCTCATCTTATTGGACAACACCCGGTATTCACCTCATTCTTTAGTTCATCACTCTTTAGACCTTTTACAAAGCTGCCGTTGCTCTCAATCCAGTTCTGAACATTCTCACAAAACAAGACCTTACGGATATCCCCGACTGGGGAATTGTGGAGGGCCTGGGGCTAGATCCTGATTTTACAAAGAAGCTCACGGAAGAAGAACAGATGACTCTCTTTGAAAGATCTCCCATGTTTCATGTTGAGAACGTGGGTAAACTCTGAAACCAAAGAACTGTTGAAGCTATTTCAGATCGTTTCGCCGTTTCTTATTTTGATCGGTGAGAAGGACCTCCGTGTGGTACCACATTACCGAGCTTTTGTCCGAAATCTCAAGGCCCGTGGTGTACCAGTCAAGTAGGCCAATTCAGCTCCATCAATCGATTATCGAATTTTAGGGTGCTAACTTATCCGCCTTCTAATCATCATCTCGATGGTGTTGAAATCGAGGCCGATTTTGTTATCAATACCGTCAGATGGTTCCAGAAGGCCTTAGATTCTTTGAAGTAGATTGACTATGCCTAAATGAATTGTTTTAGAGAATGTATGTCAGTAAACGTCAATCCAGCCTGTGCCTATGTAGGATTTTTACATAGCCTTCGATTTGGCCCAAAAATTGTTCAAAGCCATTATGTACACCAAACGTGACATTTTGAGACTTTTGGGTGAATATCGATTTTTGGTCTCGGGTTACGGTAGGTGACCCTGGGTTACGGTAACTTTCCTCAAACTTAACCAAATTTCAAACTAGAATATGAAAACGAAAGCTCTTTAAAAAAAATTAGTTTTATGGGTAGTGGAATTTTAAGTTTTATCTGAAAATTGTTTCCCATAGCCAAAATTTTCCAGAGCCTAAACTTTGTTGAAATTTCTTGGTTTTCTCATTTTCGACCCTTGGGGAAGCAAACGGACATTTTATTCGAAAACTATAGATTTTTTTTCTCGCACATTTTGAAAATTGATAGTGAAAATCGGAGTGCGCAACATATCGAAAATTTCGACTCAACATGCCTAGTTTGCAAAACGTCAGCTCAGTGTTTAACGTTTTTGCTTGAAAAACGCAAGATTCTAACTAGTTTTTCACCCAAACAATGTGAACTTTTTATCTAATCAATGATAGCGTTTTCTTGGCATTTGATTTAGTATGTCGTGAGAATTGAAATGTTTCTGAAGCCACTTAATCACTGTTGCATTCGAATGTATTCCAATTTGCCACAGAGCGAGAAAACTTCCTAAGAATCCGCTTCATGCCCTCTTTTTAACCGCGCGCGGTTTCGCCAGCCGCCAAGTTCCACTCTTTTTCAGCCGATTGCGTCGCCCTTAAAAGCCACCCCACAACAGATGAAGCATCCATCCTTTGGTTCTCCAATCAAAGGTAATTTACATTTTCTTTCCCAAAAGTTATACTTCTTCTTCAGATGTTGTTCGGAACTGTGGTAGGAAGCGGTGCCTTGGTTGTTTCCTTGACGGCTTTGGCCACCATCAGCTGGATTGTTTCTGACATCAACTCCATCCAGGATGAGGCTTCTTTGGAGATGGATGAGTTCAGGATGACCTACGATCTGGCCTGGAAGAGGGTAATGTTCAAGGACAGCGTTGTTCCCGGAAAGACTGACTTCAACACTTTGATTGGAAGGAACAAGCGTAACGCCCAGTGCAACTGCGGAGCTCAGTCTCAGAACTGTCCTGCTGGTCCTCCTGGACCTCCCGGAGAGCCAGGAAAGGATGGGGAAAACGGAACCGATGGAGAGCCTGGAAAGGTCGGAATCCACGGAGCCACCATTGCCTTCGGCGATGACCTCAAGAAAGAGTGCATTGTCTGCCCCGCCGGACCCCCTGGACCTCCCGGAGAGGAAGGACCTCAGGGACCTGCTGGAGACGACGGAGCTCCTGGAGAGAACGGCGAGGCTGGCCAGCCCGGATCTGATGGAGAGGCTGGACCTCCCGGAACTGACGGCCGCCCAGGACTTGAGGGTCGCCCTGGTCCTATCGGACACGCCGGACATCCTGGAGTCGTCTACACTCCTGGCCACGCTGGAAGGCCTGGTATGCCCGGAGCTCGTGGACCCATCGGACCTGAGGGAGAGCCTGGAAAGGATGGACAGCCTGGTCAGCCTGGACAACCCGGACCTATGGGAGTTCCCGGAAAGGACGGAGAACCTGGGGCCGATGGAAACCCTGGAGCTCCTGGAGCCGACGGAGCGGTAAGGCAAAACGCTAGTGTTTTGACAACCTTTTTTTCAGCCCGGCGAGGACGCTGGATACTGTCCCTGCCCCGCCAGAGGACAGCAGCTTCGTTTCTACTGAAGATATCAATAGATCATTCAGTAAAGAATTCGATAAAGATTGCGTTCAAAATTCAAATTCAAATGAAAAGCTATGTACCCACATTAAAACAGTGAAGTGATCTGGCAAAGGCGAAGATGTTACAGGAACAGTCAGGGGTTACACAAGCTTGTCTTATTGTATCAAGCTCAAAACGTAGATCAAGTAAACAATCTAAGTGTTTGGGTTAAAAATGTCTCGTTAGTAAAACAAATAGGAGTTCAAAGTGGTCATTTTTGGCTTTCGCGCTTTCCACCGTAAATTTCCGAACAAAGCGTTTTCTATTTACGCGATTTCATTTTGGCCAAGATTTCTCGTCGTGTTTGCCCCTTTCAGCATGCTGCCCTTGTCGTCTGGACTAGCCGCTGACACCCGTAGCGGATCGGCGGCGGATAGGGTCTTGCCCGTGACGGTAGCTTCTAGGAAGGAGATGCCAAAAAAGACCCGTCTGGCCCCTTAAATTTGCGATTACTGTGCAGGTAGACAATGAAGTATAAAAACTTTTTTAACGGAACTTTATTGTTTTTGCAACATTGTCTTGTAAAGACATTACTCCACCTCAGAAATGATTTTTTGTTCGACTTGGCAAACTGTTCTCCCAAATAAAACAACACACTTTGAACCTGGGTTGTTTTTTTTTCTCTAGAAAGTATAAAGAGACAAGCTCTAATTTATAAAATCCTCATTTAGGCGGTAAAACGCGGGGGTGGTAAATAAGAGCTTCGCGCGGTGGGCTACCGAGGCCTTCGATAGCGTAGTGGTAGCGTGTTCCTCCAAAATATAAAGCTCGTGGGTTCGAAACCTTTCGTCGTTTTTATATTTTATTTATAACATTAAAGACAATACACAATTTAAAAGTTGACCTCCTTCAATTCTCTTCATTATGTTGAAACATTCGTCCCACGGTGACGATTATGGAAACATTTAAGAATAAAACGTATCTTTTAGCTAACTTTATTGTTTTTCTAACGTGAATTCATCTGATCTTGCAATGATTTCACTCCAGCTCCGTTATGAATCTTTGGCGGTCTCGGCAAACTGCTCTTCCAAAGAACACCTCGCATTTGGAATCCGGGTTTCCACAAACGACCCCGTCACAGAGGGGAGAGGGAGTGGCTGAAGGTGGATTTCTCACTCTGGGGATGAAACAGTCGTCCTCCCAACAGTCGGTCGATTGACGCATGATTCGTTCTGAAACATTACAATAATTTCAACTTATTAAAAACATACCTAGGCCACGGGAGAGGATGAGAGTCGCTTGAAGAAGTAAGAGAAGGGCAATGAGGAACTTCATGTTGAGTGTGGAAAGTATGGGGAAGTAGGAGTATTTATATTGTTTTATAAGAAGATTAGTTGTTTGTCGCGTTGGATTATGGTAATTAGAGGAAAGATGTTGGTGGTTTTCAAGAATAACACACGCGCACACACGCACACACGTGCACTCATACACAGAAGCACATACACATAATTAGGTTACTGAAGCAATAAGAATCTTTAGTTTGCTTGTTCTTCTCGTGTTTTCGTTGTTTCATCCTCAAGGAGGTGCTCTTAAACGGTATCCTAAATCGTGATCGTACCAATCTACCTAATCCATCAAGATACACTGAATCAGTCAATGTTCAATCTTCTGAATGCTGTCAATCACCTGATCTCTTCCCTGTTGCGACATTTCTTTGTTTTTCGCAGCGCGCGGTTTCGGATGGCAATAGGTTCCACTCTTTTTCCTTAGTTTACGCTCTCTTACTCTCTATAAAACGCCGCACACAATTGGAAAACACACAAACGTCCATCTTCTTCTCCAAAGGTAATTTACTCTTTCTCCTTCTCTCTTTTTCTCTCTCTCTCTCTCTCTCTCGTTCTCTATCTCTCCCTCTCTCTCTTTCTCTTTCTCTCTCTTTCTCTTTCTGTTAAGAAACATGTCTTCAGATGATGTTCGGAACCGTTGTGGGAAGCGGTGCTTTGGTGGCATCGTTGGCTGCTCTGGCCACCATCAGCTGGATTGTCTCCGACATTAACTCCATCCAAGATGGGGTCTCTTTGGAGATGGACGAGTTCAGGATGGTCTACGATTTGGCTTGGAAGAGAGTTATGTTCAAGGACGTTCTTCCTGGAAAAGCTGACTTCAGCACTTTGATTGGAAGGAACAAGCGTAACGCCCAGTGCAACTGCGGAGCTCAGTCTCAGAACTGTCCTGCTGGTCCTCCTGGACCTCCCGGAGAGCCCGGAAAAGACGGAGAGGATGGAATCGACGGAGAACCTGGAAAGGAAGGAATCAGCGGAGGATCTCTTGTCTACGGAGAAGACGCCAAGAAGGAGTGCATTGTCTGCCCCGCCGGACCCCCTGGACCTCCCGGAGAGGAGGGACCTCAGGGACCTGCTGGAGACGACGGAGCTCCTGGAGAGAACGGCGAGCCTGGAGAGCCTGGGTCTGATGGAGAACAAGGACCCGCCGGTACTGATGGCCGCCCTGGTCGTGACGGTCGCCCCGGACCTGCGGGCCACCCTGGACAGCTTGGTGTGATCTACAGCCCTGGACACCCTGGACGCCCTGGAATGCCCGGACCTCGTGGGCCCATCGGACCCGAGGGAGAGCCTGGCAAGGATGGACAGCCTGGACAGCCTGGACAGCCCGGATGCTTGGGACAACCTGGAAAGGACGGAGAACCAGGACCTGATGGAAACCCTGGAGCTCCTGGAGCTGATGGAGAGCCTGGTCCCGATGCTGGATACTGCCCCTGCCCTGCTAGAAGCTCTCAGCTGCGCTTCTACTAAAAGAAGAGATAGACCATTTAGTAAACATTTCATAGCATCTCTCTTCCATATTAAAGGCAGTGAGCCACGAAAACCCACGTTCACATTTGTTTTTCAGAAATACAGCATTTGAATTGCGCATTCATCGATCA
>JAJQXH010000046.1:1315000-1320000 GCA_022343465.1 Oscheius sp. G VE-2021 | reverse complement strand
CTTCGAGAACAAGGCTCAAAATCGTTTCACGACCTCCACAACTCCTGATCACCGGAAAACCACCAAAAAGAGTAGCTACAAAGACCACGTCATCTACAAAGACAAGTTCAAACGGAAGGATGAAGAAGTTGAAGCAGCTGAAAGTACTACCATGGGAATGGAGGATATGTCATCCACGACAGAAACGACTGGAGAGAGCTCAGGTACTACTGAAGAAGGAGAAATCAGTAGTACTGTATCGGATGAGAGTACGGTAGCTAGCACTGAAGTCTCATATGAATACTCAACTGTGGAGAGTACAACAACCACAACAACAACTACGACAACAAAGAAACCAACAACTAGAAGAACTACGAAGAAACCGAAGCCTAAGAAGAAGAAGTGTTGTAGGTGTCTTCCTGGTTTGCCAGGACCACCCGGTCCTCCTGGATGGGATGGTCACAATGGAAAGGATGGTCACCCAGGAAAACCTGGAGAGCAGGGAGAGGACGCCCCACCCCAGCCTGAAGTTACCGAAGAAGATTTCTGCTTCAAATGTCCGGATGCTCCTCAAGGAAAACCTGGGCTTCCTGGACCACCCGGGGTGGAAGGCAACCCTGGGAGGCAGGGAAAGAAGGGAGACCATGGGAAACCAGGACAAAGAGGCCATCCAGGTGGTCCAGGGGTTCCTGGAGCGGATGGAATTCCTGGAGCGGGTGGGCCAACAGGATTACCGGGAAGAACTCTGGACGTACCAGGAGGGCGTGGACCTAGGGGACCACCCGGTCAGCCAGGACCACCCGGCATTCCGGGAGAGTCTGGAACCAGAGGAGATTTTCCTACGGGAGGTCCGGCAGGGGAGCCAGGAGACCGGGGACAGTTTGGATTGCCAGGAGGACCAGGTGCGCCAGGGGTTAGAGGAAGTCCTGGGTCCCCAGGAACACCTGGGATTTGTGATTGTCGCGGCAAAGGAACTCCTACAGTTTCTCCTCCATCACGCACTTTTGGATGGGATAGCTACCGTGTAGGATAAAAAAAACTGATTTCTCCAATTTTTGAAATTTAGCCTAAATAAATGATTTATGTGTTTTTTTTAGAAATGAGAGGGAAAGAGAGAGAAAGATAAATAGCGAGAGAGAGAGAGAGAGAGAGAGAGAGAGAGAGAGAGAGAAACAGAGAGAGATAGAGAGAGAGAGAGAGAGAGAAAAGTTATCTCTTTCTCTAACTATTTCTGCCTATATCCCTGTCTATCTCTCTCTCTCTCCTTCCCTGTTGAGCATACCTTTCTCAAAATATAGTTTGCTTACGTCCCTTATTTGCTTACATGTTACACCATTTCCTATATTTAGAGGTTCTTTCGCAAAGACACTTCCTTTGTCCCAACATGTTTACCACATTGTTTATGGATAGTTTGTCATCGATAACTGCGTAACTGTTTTTCCCGGTCCAATTTAGAACGTAATGAGTTTTCAGCTGTATAAAAGACACCTGGCCGTCGGGTGACCGCAAACTTTCTCCAATCGGAAGTAGCCTGCAAAATGGGTAAGCATGTTTCTAAACAAAGTTTTTAAACAAGTGCCAATCATGAATTTTTTTTAAAAAACTTTATTTTTTAGAAAGCACGACCTTGCATACACCATCGGGTTGGTTTAAACTTTTCTTTTGATTCCAGAAAAGGAACGAGAAAGGCAACTGTTTCTATATTTTAGAGAGAACACCAACGTCGGATGTAATAGTTGGGGTTGCAATGATGGTACTGTCTCTTTCCTGTGCTCTGGCTTATATCATTGTTCTAATGGTAGGTCCCTCGTTTTTTAAACCTCTAAAACTATTGTAAATTTTGCATCATTTGTTTTTGTTTTTTCCATTGTTTAAATGCAGAAATTTTAAAAAAAGTGTTTAATTTCAGAAAGCTCTTTGGACGAATTTTTACCCTACTCTTGCCGCAGCGGCCGATTTCGTACGGGTGTAAAACACGCAGCGCTACTTTGTCAGACTACCAGGTTTTGCTGCGTCTTTTCAGGAATGTTGAAAATTCAAAAATGATAACCGCAGGCAATAATCCATGGTTCCTTCGGATGCGTAAACACAGTGCACGTAGTTCGCTAAAATACGGGATATCCACAGGTTCCGATAGATGGGAATTGCTAAAATGAAATTTCAAACGTAGATATCTCCAAAATGCCGCGTTTCAAATGGAATGACATCGTACAATTTATTTTTCAAAGTCATTTTACAATTTTTTCATTTAATATAGTCGTTTCCACGATTCTCAAACGAACCCTTTCTCTATAAAATTAGGACTGCAAAAGGGGCGCAATTTGAAGGGGAGAAATTTTCCTAAAAATTCAAGCTCTCCTAAACCGATTCATTTTGCTCCAAAATAGGTAAAATTGGTATTTTTTGAAATCTTGGGAATGAGAGGGGTTTTTATGACAAAGTTTGAGAATTTAGTTTTACGCAGTTCTTCCCCTTTAAAAACCAAACTTTTGTATATTTTCTATAATATCTTTTAGAGCTTTGTAGTATAAGGTTGTGTAAAAAGGTCCCTGGCGGTCCCTTAAATAATAAATTTTTAGGACAAAATTTTCTGATAAAACTCAAAAAAATTGTTTATACATATGTACCAATAAATATATTAAGGGATTTTTGTAAATGGCGTTACAGCGAAAATTTGTGTGAGAAAAGTAGGCAACGAGTATACCTTTTGTTTCAGGCAATAATCAACCAACCAGATCTCAAAAAGTTCACTTGTTATCGCTTTATGCTAATTCTCGGTTTATTCGACATGGTTCAATGTATTCCTCACTTCATAACGGGTTTATTCACAATTTACCAAACTACGTGGTTTTCCTGTTTACCTAAGGTGACCTTAATTTTAAGGTCTAATCACTTAAGGTCTTACTTTAGATTTTGGGAGTCCTCGCCACCCCCTGTTACGTTGGTTACACCGTCATGACGCTAATTTTGGCTTTCAATAGATTCTCTAAATTTACTACTGTCAAAGGAAGTGAAAAGTTTTCTGCAGGTCGGCAAATAAATGTAATTTATTAATTGAAAATTTAAAAAAAAAATTCAGATTTGGTATGGAATTTGTTTCATTTGTTGGTTTTTCTTCGCTCTTGCTTTATCCTCACCATGGGCTTCTATTGAGTATGTGCCTTCTAAGTAATTTCAAAACTGAAAGTTATAATCATTCGAAATTTTAAGGTACGGCTGGTATTATAACTACAAATTACCATATTCGCATGTTGTGCAGTATGTGGAAATGGTTATCGAATTGGGAACAATTCTCATTTCTGCCTTGTTGTATGGGCTAATTATTTGCTACCATAAAACGGTGAGAAATTTCATAGTCTTAGGAATCTCTCTCTCTATGTTTCGCTCTCCTTATTTCTTTCTCCCTTTATCTCTCTTTTTTCTTTTTTACTTAATTCTCTCTCTCTTTTTATTAGTTTTTCTCTTTCTTTGTTTCTCTTTATTTGTCTCTCTCTATTTTCTACTTCTACTTTTTTTCTTGCGTTCTCCATCTTTTTCCCTCGTGCTCTTCTTTTCACTCTTTATCTTTTCGTTCTCTTTCTCTCTCTCTCTCTCTCTCTCTCTCTCTCTCTCTCTCTTTCTCTCTCTCTCTCTTTCTCTCTCTCTCTCTCTCTCTCTCTCTCACCCCGTCTCCGTTTCTCTCTTTCGCTCTCTCTATACGTTTCTTTATCTCTCCGCCTGTCGTCATTTCGAAACACCCAGAAACCCGCGGTCGGAAAAGTGAAACACAATGCAGATACTGCGGAAAAACTGCGATTGTGAAAAGATAAATTTTCTTTAAATTCAGTTAAAGGGGAAGGGCCGCGTAAAAATAATTTTCATTATTTTGTGATAAAAGCCTAGATCTCATTCCCAGGAATTCGAAAAATACATCTTTTACCCATTTTGCCTAAAAATGAACCGATTTAGGAGCGCTTGAAATTTGGGGAAATTGTAGTTTGAATTGCCGCCAACTCTGCGTCTCGCCATTTCCCACACTCTCTCGCCCACTGTAGCCGTGTTTACGTGCTGTAAACGCGTAAACCGGCCGTGTAAAAGCGCCCCTTTTGCAGTACAAATCATATAAAAGGGGTATGTTTCAGAAATGTGGAAACGACATCTTTTCAATGAGACAATTGTTTGAAAAATCGAGGTCCTCCCCCTTTAAAGCGATAAAAATTGATCATTTAGAAGCTTTATTTATCTATATGCATAATCGGGTCTACCTGGGCAGAGGATTGCTGGAACCGGGGTCTGCCCGACCTGGGCCCCTTGGTTTCTATTTAAGGTTTATTTTTCAGCATGCAACATGTAAAGACCACAACGTCGAAGTTCGAATCCTCGTTCAAGCCATTCTTATCACTGGCTACTGTACTGTTCTAAACTTTCTCTGGCACAATAGCGAGGTAATTATTTACAAATTTAGATGTGCATAATAATAAATACAGGCTCTTTTACCAGACTCCATTTGGACGGACACAATTTTAAACTTTATGTGGATTCTGAACAGCGGAGTGTATCCATTAATTTATGTTATTGTCAACAGGCAAGGAACTTTTTTTATTTAAAAATTAAACAATTTTAGAGCAATTCGAGACAGCATCAAAACTGTGATTGTGGCGACAGTTCATCCACATAAAAATATGTTTTCAAATTGAAAAATCAATAAACTATAAAACATGGAATGTTGAGAAGTTTTCACGTCATTTTGATTACTTTGGTCACTAAAAGTACTGTAGTAATTTAATAAAATTAGTTCAAGTTATTGTGGAAATACATATGAATTACATAAAAATAAACGACGATTTTTTCGTTTTTGATGTAGATATCGTACATTCACGTTACTATAAGTATAGCGATTTGACCATGGTGCTACAATTTTTCCTTCTATAGCAATTTATTTTTCAATAAAAATAGATCTTGCCAGGAATTGTTTTGTTTTGCAAAAATCTCGGACAAAAAACCATTTTTCATATTCGTTAAGAATATAGAACCCCCGCTTT